>SCDY01000538.1:0-56079 GCA_004143825.1 Drosophila micromelanica
TTAAATGTAGAATCAATCTACAGGACAAATCATGATCAAAATGCCATCGAACATGAAAATCGGTTCATTTTTGACAAAGTTATGATAGTTCGAAATATGGGAGCTATGGGTCCGACAGCTTTACATGTCCAAATTTTTGTAAATTTTGGCATGATTTTTGACGAAAAATTTGACCCCCTCAGAATCATCTTAAATGTCGTTTTTTATGCTAATGGTGACAAATAAAATCGATTAAAACTATAAATTCGCAATTCTAAATTTTGAAAAATTTTTTTTTAGAAAATTCATAAGGGGGGAGTACATGATATTTTGACCAAAATATTAAAAAAAAAATTATTTTCAAAAATTCAAACCTTTTAAATGTAGAATCAATCTACAGGACAAATCATGATCAAAAAGCCATCGAACATGAAAATCGGTCAGTTTTTCGAAAAGTTATGATAGTTCGAAGTATGGGAGCTATGGGTCCGACAGCTTTACATGTCAAAATTTTTGTAAATTTTTGCATGATTTTTGACGAAAAATTTGACCCCCTCAGAATCACCTTAAATGTCGTTTTTTATGCTAATGGGGACCAATAAAATCGATTAAAACTATAAATTCAAAATTCTAAATTTTGAAAAAAATATTTTTTTGAAAATTCATAAGGGGGGGATTTTCATGTTCGATGGCATTTTGATCATGATTTGTCCTGTAGATTGATTCTACATTTAAAAGGTTTGAATTTTTGAAAAAAATATTTTTTTGAAAATTCATAAGGGGGGAGTACATGATATTTTGACCAAAAATTCCAAAAAAATTTTTTTTTCAAAAATTCAAACCTTTTAAATGTAGAATCAATCTACAGGACAAATCATGATCAAAATGCCATCGAACATGAAAATCGGTTAATTTTTCGAAAAGTTATGATAGTTCGAAGTATGGGAGCTATGGGTCCGACAGCTTTACATGTCCAAATTTTTGTAAATTTGTGCATGATTTTTGACGAAAAATTTGACCCCTTCAGAATGACCTTAAATGTCGTTTTTTATGCTAATGGTGACAACTAAAATCGATTAAAACTATAAATTGGCTATTAAAATTTGTTTTCGAAAATTCAACATGAAAATCGGTTCAGTTTTGACAAAGTTCGAAGTATAGGAGCTATGGGTCATACAACTTTACATGACAAAATCTTCCTCAATTTTTACGGGAGATTTCCAAATTTTTGTGAATAGAAATTTGCAGACTTTATCTGACAGACGGACGAAGTATTTTGTAATGTAGTTTAAAAGACAGAGTGCAAATTAGAAAATGATATATGGTCACACTCACCGTGCATGCTCTCGGGACAGCGCTCGTTGCAGCCCATTCCATAGAAGCCATGTGGACAGGGCTCGGCGCAGTCCTCGCCGGTCCAGCCGGGCGCACAGATGCAGTTGCCGGTGTCCGCGTCGCAGGAGGAGTTGTTCAAGCATCTGCAAACTTGATCACAATTTTCACCATAGTAACCGCTCGGACAGTTGGTCTCACAGTTAACGCCTTGGGTACAAACCAGCAAAAAAAAAAGACAACGAAAAACGAGTGCAAAACAAGAAACACAAATTAGGAGATGAAAACATAAACAAAGCAAAAATGAGGCGATAGAGGATAGAGAGAGAGAGATCGATCAGTGATCGATATCGATAAAATGCAAAATGAAAGTGCAAGTGTTTCTGTGTCTGTATGTGTGTATCTATGTGTGTTATGAATCTGATGGGTGGTGGGTGGTGGGTGTTGGGTGGGTGGTGTCTACCTCGCCAGCCCTGCTTGCAGATGCAGCGACCCGTCGCCGCCTCGCAGGCGATCGTGTTGTACTTGTCGCACTGGCAGCTGTGCTCGCAATCGATCCCGAAGGTGTTCGGCTCGCACTTCTGGTCGCAGTAGCGGCCCGTCCAGCCGGCGGCGCAGGTGCAGTTGCCGTTGATCGGATTGCAGGAGGCGTTGTTCTGGCACTGGCACTGGTGCCGGCACCCGTCCCCGTAGTTGTTCACGTCGCAGGAGCGATCGCACTTGTTGTTGCGCCAGCCGGGCGTGCACAGGCATTGGCCGGTTTCCGGCGCACATTTGGCACCGTTCTGGCAGTCGCACTGGAACGCACAGTTCTGGCCGTAGGTGCCCGCCGGACAGCTCTCCTCGCACCTGTCCCCGGTGAAGCCCGGCGCACACACACAGGTGCCGTTAACGGGCAGACAGCGGGCCCCGTTGCGACAGTCGCAGCTCTGCTCGCAGTTGGTGCCGTACTTGAGGAAGGCGCACGGACGATTGCACTGCTCGCTGCTCCAGCCGACGCTGCAGGCGCAGTGCCCGGTCTCCGGATGGCACAAGTCCGTGTGCTCCATGTCGCATTCGCAGCTCTTCGAGCAGTCCAGCCCGTACTTGTCCGGCGCACAGATGCGCCGCTCGCAGCGCTCGCCCTCCCAGCCGGGCGCACAGAGACACTGCCCGGCGGGACTGCAGGCGGCATCGTTTTCGCAGCGGCACCTCTCGGTGCAGTTGCGTCCGTACGTGTTCAGCGGGCACTCGTCCATGCAGACGTCACCCATGTAGCCGGGCGGGCACTCGCAGCGTCCGGTGATGTGGTGGCAGGGGGCATCGTTGTAGCACTCGCAGCTGAGCTCACAGTTGAGTCCGTGGGTGCCCGTCGGACACTTGTTGGCGCAGACGTCGCCCGTCCAGCCGGCGGTGCACTCGCAGGCGCCGTTCTGCGGATCGCACTTGCCATCGTTCTGGCAGCGACAGTCCTCCTCGCACTGGGCGCCATGCTTCCCATCCGGACAGCGCATGTCGCATCTGTTGGAGCGTACAATTAGTCTCGATTCTCGATCTCGATCTTCGTTTTCGTTTTCTTACAATGGACCCGTGAAGCCGGGCGCACAGCTGCAACGGCCGGACACGTGATCACAGCTGCCGCCGTTCTCGCAGCGACACTCCTCCGCACACCGTTCGCCGTACCGCTGCGGCGGACAGACATCGGCGCACCTCGCGCCCGCATAGCCCTTGGCGCACTCGCATTCGCCGGTGAAGGGCTCGCAGGTGGCGTTGTTGAGGCAGTCGCACTTCAGCTGGCAGTCGATGCCGTACAGGCCCGGCGAGCAATCTGCCGGAGAGTAGCTAGTGGTTAACACGGAACGATCTATCTTTTTACAGGGTGCGCTTGTTTTTTTTTTTGATTTTTTACAGTTCAACAGTTAGTCGCGTTTGCTAAGTTTAAGGTTTAAACACACACAATTCCTTGTTTCGACTTTGTACGTGGAAGCTGTGAAGTGCCCTAAAGCCCGGTTAGTACAAACTGTGTGTGTGTGTGTGTGTGTGTGTGTGTGTGTGTGCAAATCAAAATGTTATTAACATAAAGCTTAAACAAAAGAATTAGTTAAACAGAAAACATATTGTGCGAACCGAGAAAAAGAAAGACTTCGGCATACCGAAGAGCTAATACCCTTGCATTCAGTTGTAGTTATATATAGATACATTTATAGTTTGTTTGACAATTTATCATCTACTTAAGTAATAATATCCTAACACCTCAAAAGAAATATTTCACACAAAGTTGTGATCAATGATCACTGATCACGGGGTTTGTAAAACATTCGAAAATTAAATTACATTTAAGTTTTTAAATTTAAATGTGATGTCAATTCATTTAATTTTTAATTGAATTAAAAATTTACCGATTTAAAATTCAAAGACATGTGTGTTAAAATTTTTGGCACTTACTTATCATTTTTTTAAATCAAAAAAAAATTATATATACTATTTAAAGAGCTGACCAGTATAGTTGGATTTATAATTTATAATATATATCCGATACTTTATATATATTTATATATATATCCTATATATTTATCCTATATTTTAAATTATATTTTATTAATGTTCTTCAAAGATATTTTTGAAGATTATATATAGACATCAATACTATGAAAATCTAATCTATACAATATACGGTATATAGTAAAATCTAATCAAGGTACATTTCCTGCTTTTCTACTTTTCTTTTAGTGGGCATATCACAAATCTGATTAGATTTAATAATAATTTTTAAGTACTCTTGTAATTGGGAAACCCCAACAGAAGTAATAAATAAAATAAATATTTTTTGAGTTCTCTTTTAACTAACCTAACCCTAGCTTCTGCAACTGAACTCTGCAAGGATATCGATAGCTTAGTTTAGTTATAGGATTAGAGCTTGCACCCAAGGCGTTTTCAGTGCAGTCAACTCAGCACACATAGAGACACTCATAAAGACAGAGACTACAGAAATGTATATGTATATATATCAAAGTTGAAACGAACTTATGTTGCACGCAGGTCCGCCATATCCTTCGGTGCACTTGCACTTCTCGGGGGCAATGCATCTTCCATGCTGGCAGGGCTCGCTGCAGTGGGGAATGCACTCGTTGCCGCTGCGCACAAAGCCATCTGGGAGAGAGAAAAATGGATTAACAGAAGATATATATATATATATATGTATAGATATATCACTCACCACAGCAGTCGCGCACAACGCGCGTCTTGGTCAGCGTTTGGGTTTTGTTCACGGTGCGATGCCGGATGCGATACGTGGGACAGCTGGGCGGTATGCTCAGGCACCAGGTGGAACCACGCTCCTGGAACGATTGCAGCTCCGTGATGACCACCTCCACATTGTAGCTAAGACAATAACGGAAAATTAGTGATGTGAAATCGAATTGAACATTGATTTTTTACATCATCTTGATCGAGTTAAATCGTTGTTATCAACATTTAGTTTTATTCGATTTTATTTGATATCGTTAATGTAAGGTTGACAGTGTTTATGACTTTTTAGATGCATTTTAAAGATGCATAATATCCCATTATTTATGAAAATCGATTAATAAAATCAAGGATTATCGATCCCCGTTTCGATTTTATTTAACATCACCAAAGTTATTTTTTCGTTCTCTATGACATTTTCAGATTTAATTTAAAGATGCATAAGAAGTAGATTTATTTATAAAAATCGATCGATTGATTTTACATCGAAATTTCGACAAAATGATTAACAGGCTAAATTGTCATCCAATTTTTTAACACCACTAACGTAACATAAAATCCTTTTTTTTTAATGAAAATCGATAGATCGAGGTTTCGATTTTGTGTATTATTACATACGTAAAGCTCTCGATTTTTTTGGTGTTCTCAGCTTTAGTATAAAGTTGCCGCGAAAAGAACGATTTCCTTATAAAAAACGATCGATATATATCGAAATATTGTACAAAGATTATAGAGCTAAAATTGAAAATAATTGCTGTTTGACTTTCTTTAGAACACTACTCTATGTAGTTTCTATTCTATCTGTAACTCACTTCTCGCGCTTCTTGCAGACATTGGGTCCTTCGGGTCCCTCGTTGGTCAGCTCGGTGATCTCGGCCCGGGTGAGCGACAGCGACAGCAACGCCACCAGCAGCGTAAATCCGTAAATCATCCAGCTCGGCCGCAGCATGGCTTCGGCTCGATTCTGGCAGTGTGTTTTTTTATGGTCTTTCCAATCTCAGGCTATCTTCGTTCGCAGTCTTAAATCTGCACAGTTTTCCGTTCAACGCATCGCGTCCTATTTGAATGTGGATATAAACTACAATTCTGAGCTGGACGTGACTCAATGCATCGGTTAATCAGTCTACAGTCAGCGTGATTTCCAAATGAGCAGCTGGAACAACAAAGAGATACGAAATCAGCACTTGTACATTATTATTTATAAACAATTATAAAGTGATATCTACAGAGAGAGCATATACAGTATTTATATAGAAGAGTATATAAAATTGTAAATAGATAGGCATAAAGCAGTTTAAAATTTCAAATTCTACTTTAAAAATAGTTTAACGACAAAAATCATTTTGGGTTAAAACATGACATGGATTTCATACGCTAGTTACGGGTTTGAGACCAGATTATCCTATTTAAAGTTATTTTACAGCTTTGTTTTTTACTGTGTTTTCAGTCGTTCTTTGTTATTTACATTTAGATAGTTTTTTAGATATTCCTAAAAATTATTTTTGTTGGTAGTGCAAAATCAATTGTGTACTTATATGTTAATTAAATATATATATTTATATAAAATTATGTATACCAATTGTCAGAACATTTTTATGTTAAGGTTAGCAGTAAAATTAATATTTAACAGCTGGTAACATGATTACACTATGTTATTAGTATCTCGGTTTCTTTCTCTCTCTCTATTGGGCTGTCTGATTCTGCTAAACAACCTCCTGCAACATAAATAATCTAACAGTAGGCCACGAATTTGTTGAAAGACGAATCGAAAGCTGATCGGAGATGTCAGAATTTCATGAGTAGCTACATTTCTACACAGTCGTACAGCTAATTTCGGAGCAGAAATAAACCTGATTTTGAAAAAGCTAAAAAAACAACAATTAAGAGACACACACCATAAATATATAGATAGATATATAGATAAAACTTATTGAAAACTGATGATGCAAAAACAACGTTCGCCATACACCGGAGCTGGGTTTAACCTGCAGCAGCTGAAGGCGACCAACTTTGGCAAGAACGAGACTCTCAATGGAATGCCCTTCCTGAAGCAGTTGGCCCAACAGGTGCAGCAGTGTCCCAAGGGCCACCAGCACATGGCCAGGTGAGTTGGCAATCGACTCTTATCTTTCATATAAAAGATATATATCCCTACTCCACCCGCACACAGCCCGCCGGCCCACATGAGGGGCGATCCGGGTCACGAGCGTGGCCTGCGCAGCGGAACGCCCCGCAGCTATATAAAGGGCGGCTACGAGGGGGAGATGATGCCGCCGTTGTCTATGGGCGTGGCCAACGCCAGTTTACCTTTGCCGGACGACTGTCTGCACAGGGCCAAGGGACAATTGGGACAGTTCGAGCAGCTGGCGGAGCCGGAGCCAATCAAGGCCCGTAAGGGATATCAGAGCGATACCGATTCGGAGACGGAATACTGCCAGCATATGCAGTGCTTTGAGCCGGGAATCGGGAAGAGTTCGCGCTGGCATCGATTCTTTAACTATTTGAAGGCGGGGATGCCGCCACAGCGGCAGGAGCGCATGGACGCGGCACTGCAGCGTTGCTGCGAGAACACGTTCTTCAACCATGTGCTCCTGGTGCTGCAGCTGTTCAGCATCCTGATCGGCGGCGCCATAAAGCAATCTGTGCGCTTCTGCATGAACGCCACCCAGATGAGCTTCCGCTTGTGGCGCTGCAAGTTCCAGTTGCGCAGCCTGATGCGCATCATTCTGTGGCGCATGGCCAACGCCAAGGGCAACGATGCCCTCGTCTTTCTCGGCGTGATGCTCATGTCGCCCTGGCTGTTCCTCATCAGTCTCATCGGATTCGCCATTGCGTTCGTGTTCCAACTCAAGGAGGGATTGGGCGCCACACTGCGCCAGGTGCGTCTGCAGGTGCTCAACTAAACAGAAACACAGAAACAGTAATTGACAAGTACACTGAGCAGGAGCGAGAGCGGGACACAGGTGAGGAAGATAGAGAAAGAGAGGGCTTGTACAAAAGATCAATTTAGTTAAAATTCAAAAAGCATCGACAAAGATCCCACTTAGTTTCCAATGTGTATATATGTATATATATACATATATTATGCTGCGGCAATGAATAAAAAAAAAAGAATAAATATTCAAAGTCTGATTCTGGGCAGAATTCGATGCATGTTGTAGAAAAAGACCAAGGATGGATTAAAAATAAAAGTGAAACATTTTTAAACAATTTGTAAACTTTTTTCATTGGTTTAACATTTGTTTTTTAATTATTCCAATATTTTTTTGATAAAATTTGAATTTAAATTAGAAAAACAGAACATAGATATTATTATCATCGGCGCAAGAATGTAAATATGTTAAAACGATGAAAAAAGATAGTAAATTTTTTTCATTGGTTTAACATTTTTTATTTAAGTTTTCCAATATTTTATTTGACAAAATTTATATTTAAATTAGGAAAAAAAACATAGATATTATTATCATCGCGCAATAATGTAACAAATGTTAAAACGATGAAAAATGTTTACTAATTGTTTGTCAAAAATCGTTTAAAAATGTTTCACTTTCATATCTTGATTGATATATGGTTATATATGGCTATTGATATCCGTTTAGATAAATAGATAAAAATATAGTTATTTTATAATTTACATATGGATATATGTAGATGAGAGTTATGTAGATTTCTAAAAAGTAATAGGATTAATAGTCTGCAGTTCGTAGTTAGCTTATAATTCGCAACTAGTAAACGCTCTTATTTTTGCACATTGTTCACACGCAGAACTGCGTTGAAAACGCAGCATCAATTAAATTGTATATTATATAAGTACAATATAGCTCAGTTTGTTTTATGATAAATATGCAGAGCAACAAAAGCATTTCCGCTGCTCAACAACAGCATCATCATCATCATCATCATCATCATCATCATCATCATCATCATCATCATCATCAGTATCAGGAGAACAACCGCTGTTCTGTCCGCTCCTCTTTCACTGTCCCGCTGTCCGCTCAGCTGCGTTCACTTTACTTTCAATTGCGTTGCACTTTAGACCATTTAAAAACAAAAAATAAATAATAATAAAAAAATGCATACACACAAAATGCTTAAACTATATAATTTGTATATTGTGCGTCAGTTATTCATACCAAAAAATCTGTTTCAAGCTAATTGGATTCATGCTTCAGCTTAGTATAAATACGAATATATAGCTAAATAACAGCAGTTTTGGGGAATTATTTTTATCGCAGCCAAAAACTTAGTTTCAAGGCTGCGCCAGTCAAATGTGGGAGATAAGCTTGAAGGGTACTTGAGAGGGACTCAATTTTCTTTGTTCATATACAAATATATATATGGAAACGGGAGAAATATGAGCCGTGGATTTGATCAAAAGTGCAAAATAAAACTCACGTTAAATATGTCAAGAATACGTGGGAATTGGCGCAACTGATTGCAACGATCAACGATACAATAATAATGGCCGAATAACAATTTGAATGCTATAATGAAACCAGAGTGATATATAAATATCAGAAAAGGATATATAACTAGATAATGGAAGTTATATTAAACGAGTTTCTTATTTGCAAAAGAAATATATTTTTCTAAATTGAAAATTTCTATTTTAATTTTTAAGCAATTGCTGCTCTATTTTAACTGTTTAATATTAAAAAACATAACTAAGAGTATATATACTTTAAGAAGTTTATATATTTTTTTAGCTCAACAAGATTCTTGTTTCAATTCAAGAAAAACAAAAGCTCGGCCTTTTTTTTAAAAGATTTTTAAGTCATTGTTCCGAAGACAAATACTTAAACATGTCACATTAAAAATATTATTAAACTTTTTAAATGATATATCATCTGTGATTTGCACAACAGACAAACAGAGCAATTTTAAATATGTAGCAGCCATATTATTATTATTATGGTTATTATTGAGGAACGGGCATGAAACATGCAGCAGGTATGTCCAGCATTGTTTGCCCCCTTGGAAAATACCCGTAATTATATGTGGCTGCGTGACTGGGCGGCGCCCTCTTTTGTACACATACACATAAACACATTTAAGTTATAATCCCTAATTGTAGTTGAAGAATCCATTTAGTGCTTTATCCAGCGTGAAATCTGTATTACATTATTGCATGAGAAAAGATTCAGTTTTTTCACCAAAATCGCGTGCTAAGCTATGAAATTAAATAAAATCGCCAGCAATGAGAATTCTGGATAATATAAAATCGGAGCTTCCAATGCACGTGCTGAATACTTAATGAGGCCACAAGGAAGCGGCAAGGCAATTAAATTGAATAATAGCCTTGAAAATGGTTTAAAGCAGTTAAATATATATAGGTATTGGCTAGGTAACAAAACAATAACCATGACCTTTCCAACAAGCTAGGCAAGCGAACCCAAAACAACGAATATATAATTATAACCAGATACAACGGCAAACCCCAGATAAATGTATACTACATTTTTTGACTATCTCTCTTTCATTTTCTTGAGCAGCAGATAAGAGAATCTCTTGGATTATGACTGATAACAGGCAATTGATAACAGCTTATCGCTGACAGTGACTAATTTATGGATATATGGTGCACATACATATATACATATATATAGTTGTCTATTTTATTATGCCTAATCCGGTCATGGACTGTTGCCAGCAACAACACCTTGTCATCACTGATCAACGCCACAAACTGTGCGTTGCCTTCAATTGGCCCAGTCACAAAATTAGATATGGAGAAATAAAATGAACAGATTTCAACAAAAGGTCGTGCGGTCAGAGAGAGAGAGAACGCTATAAGCTAATAAAAATACCAATAAAGAGACAGTGAGGGAGAGAAAGACTACTAAAATGTGTAAAAAAAATATCTTAAGTTATATAGAATATATTTGATTAAATTTACATTTATTATTATTATTATTATTAAGGCAATATTGCATGCATAGAAAATGTGAAACCGAGTTTCGCATTCACTTTTGACAGATTTGAGAATAAAAGAGATTCGTCACGAAATAGTATAAAATAGTGTATCCCATCTAAGAAAAAGAGGGAGACAAATGTAACGCTAATAATAATACTTCATAATTGTTTAAATTCGTTTTAAATTAGTTAAATAAACCCAAAACTTATCAGTACGTCTGTTTAGCTGTAATTGTTTAATTTTTCAAGCTGTTTCTCCTGATTTCCATTAAATGTATATATAGTAGTACATAAAGCAGTTTGTACTATATAAAAAAAATAAAACACATTTGTGTATTTACATTTGTTAATTTTATACGCTAAATGAAAATGTCATGGATGAGTCAGCGGCAGCGAACAAAAACTAGCCGGCACCTCCAAGCTAATCACCAATGTATCTGTATCTCAATATCTGTATCTGTATCTGTATCTGTATCTGTGCATGTATTTGTGCGTATGTGATTTATTTTTCAATTGAAAATTGTCTAGCGTAGCGCCGACTTTTTAGTCATTCATTCAGCAGCAGAAACATCTGGCTTTGTTTCTCAATTAATATGCGTATAGTTCCCATTCATAGTATTTTATTATAATACATGCATAAAAAAACCGCTACTTTATTGCCCGATAAGCGTTTGCGGTTAGTGATTGGGCAAACATGAAAAGAGACAAACCAGTAAGGATTGGCCCGTCAAAGTACATTATTTTTTCTGTGCTTCCCATTTTTCATAATAATGTTATCAATTTCAATAATGAAATAATCGTGCAATTTGTTGGTTCATACTTTTAAATGACCCATAAATGATGCGAGTGAATATGAACTTTCGCCTTTCTGATTACCTTGCATATATAACGTAATTTCTCAGAACTAAGCAATAAAAATGTTTACAATTTAAAAAATATATTTAATATATATAAATACAAACAACATTAGTCAAATACAAAATCTGAATAGGGTCGACATTTAGAGAATAAGAAATAATTTAAATCAATAAATTTCTGTTATTTGTGTTAAATTTAAATAATTTGTTTTATCGTTCAAGACTTTTTCTCCAAGTGTTAATGACTAATACCAGGAAATCAAAGCCGCAAAAAGTGCATTTAAAGCAGCTGCAACAAAAAACAAAAGCAAAGCCAATATCAAAACTCAAGTGCCCAACAATTACTTAGTGTATAAATAGATTTCTTGAAACAGTTCTTCAAGTGTTTCAACAGCTGATATTTTAGTGCACATTTTCAGTTCTAAAGATTCGATGGGCGTTTTATGAATTTAGAACAGTAAGCAGGAATCATTTCCTGCCAACTAAATACACTGTAATGGAGCTAAATCTATATACATCTGAACTATTTGCTTTTACTCGCACACTCGACTGCTGGGTGCTATCTTCCTTGGGCTGATTCACTTATATATAAAGTATATGCTCATGAATAGTTCTTATAAGTGATATCCAATATCATGGAATGGCGCAGTTTACAGAAGCTAAACAAAGGCTTTCGCATAAGTAAATAAAAAACATGTCCGAACTCGTGCTGAAGCGAACAAAAGTCGCACTTTTGAATATTCGTATCAAAGTCTGAATTTGATTTCACATTTCATATGCCAAATGTTTCGCATCTAATGGCCAAAGAATCAAAATAATTAAACATTTTAAGAATAATAAACATTTAATACGAAACCAAATGTTTTGTAAAATAATGAAAAGATAAAAGTCAAAAATAAGCATCACTTGCAAGACTATAAAATACCCTCAAAGTGAAAAATTATTGCGAAAAAATTATTAAACTCTTTTGATGTGAGAATCTAAATTGCAAATTTGAAAAATATGTGCAAGCCAAACTTTTACTTTTTTTTTGTCTTAAAAGTCTTAAAAGCAAAAAAAAATCTTGATAAATTCTGCTTTTTATTATATTAATCATATATCATATTTATTTAGGTTTATTGTATATTACTTGCAACCAGAAAGCATTTGAGGCATTTCGGAACTTTATTTTAAGCACGTTTTCAAAATTACAAAACAACAGTCCAAAGTTCCAATTCACTCTGGAAGAAAAAGAAGCAGTTTTTTTTTATTTTCCTTAACGTCAGCATAATGCGAAATGTGTAAAATTATATTCAAGCCCTCATCGGATAACTGCAAAGTCAGCTGAAACTGAAGTTTTGTGTAATTAAACAAGAGTTTCAAAACAGAACTTTCTGTGACTATTTTCAAAGAAAGCAATCGCGTTTAAAGCTAAAAGCTAGAATTATTATTGGGAGGATGGGATTGGGGTAGCGAGGAATCCAATGTGTCATAAAGCAGAAGGAAAAAAAATAATTGTTGCCTCTTAATGAGACGAACAACAGACAGCTTGAAATATGCAGCTTGGCAAGAGCTCCCGCGGGCGTCACAGTTGCATTCCTGCCCCGCCCTCCTCTTTCTCAATATCTCTCTCTCTCTCTCTCTCTCCCCATCTCGTTGGGGCATGTCTCATGTCTGTCCCCTGTGCTCACATTGTTGTTGTTATTTAGTAATGGAAAACTTGTCTAGAGACTGAAGCAGACTCTTTGTCCCGGGCAAACATTGTCACCCCGCAGCCCCTCGAGTGCATCATCAATAAAGTTGAGTAATTCTACGTTTGCACGATAACAGTTCGTGATAAGTGCTTAATCAGATGTAAACAATTTTGCGAAATTTGCTAAAAAGGCGCGTCTTAAAAAAGTGTTTGTTCAGCAAAAACTCAAATTTCGCTAAATACAGAGTTTGCGATTATTTATCGCATATTAATGTGCTATAACAGTAAGTTCTATTTATCATTTAAACCATTTTTTTTTATAAGAAGAATGTTTTTAGATTTGTTAGTTTCGTAAGCAAAAAATTTATATTTGTGATGTGAATTGGCAGTAGGTTGGCAAATATAATTATGAATTTATTTATGAACAAATTTAAAAAAAAAACAAACTTGAAAGAAAGCTTTCTTTCCTTTTTTACCTTATCTATTTTTAACTTTATTAAGACCGACATTTTTATGACGATTTCAATAATAACAATAATTCAATATTGACTCGGCTGTTAAAACTAATCGATCTACTATATCATACATATAATATGTGTTTTATACGTTACACATTTCCTGACAAAAAAACAGTTCGTCGGAAAAATGTTAACACTATGAAAAGAAAATATAGAAAATATAATATATTTATAGATAGGGCTTAGAGTATTTTACAGTATAACAATTTACATATTGATGCAAGGTAAACAAAAAGTCTAGAGTATATGAGAAACAACTTGTGTTCTTAATGACATCGAAATATATTGTATGAAGTGTCTTGTATTCAGACAGGTAAGAACCGGTTTTAGATATTCAAGGAGTTATGTTCAAAATGCTTACAAATATGGCCATCAGATCAGATAACCCACGGGAAATCACATATCTCCAAATTGTACAAATATGCAAACATATGAATATAAATAGCAGCAACAAATATATGAATTGTTGTTTGTATATAATTTTTAAACAGTTGCGAATGTGCTAAAACTTCCACAAATGACGCCAGAGCGAAATCAATTGCCAGTAAACGGGGGATGTGCGAATAAATCTCACATAAAATGTGCAAATTTTTTGTAGCTGTAGCCCAACAGAAGCCAGCTGTTAATCAGCCCATGTTAAGCCACCACCCCCCTGGGATATGTGCGTATATATGTATACAAATACGTCCACATTTATATGTGCATGTACATCTAGAAGAAGCCTTATAAGCATACATTTAACTAGAATAATAAGCATATAGCAAAAACAAAAAAATAAAAATGAATTAAAATATATGCCTTACTATTATTATACTATTTTCATGATCACCTTCATTTTAGTATATGCACCTAGTATATACTATACAGACATGTTATTTTGTCCGCCAGTGTATATCTCGATGCATAATTCTTTGCAGGCTTGATGAAAAATAGAGATGATAAACACAAATACATATGCAGGCAGTGCTTTTGTGTGAGTTATGCATGTGTATGTGAGTGCGTATGCTGCCCACATGGCGGAGTCAATTGAGTTTATATAGAGTTCTTGTTTTTTTTTCATAAACAGCAGTGGCTTCTGTTAATGGCAGACAGATGATGCCTGTATATGCGGGCTGCGAGGGGAGGACGGGGGTTGGCCGATTGCTTTGACTCAAAGAGAATGAAAGTCGCAGCGCTTTGTCAAAGCGAGATATTCGCAACTTTTGGCAGCTTTCTACGCTGTTAAATGGCCGCCGAAAGTAAAGAAGAACAGAAAAGACAAAGAGCAGGCGAAAACAAACAGGTTTTACTGACTCAAAATAAGAACGTTAATTGACACGCATACAAGCACACACGATCCATAAACAAACTCACACTTACACACACACACATACAGTGACACTTAACACACTCAAAGGCTCAAAGCTAACTGGAACTTTCGTAAAACAACAACAACAGGCGCAAAGCACTGTTACGACAACAAAGCGAACTATTTTGCGCCGTTTGCTATTTTTGGCCAGCCTAAAGTTCAGAATTGCATTTTAGTACACTCACTTACATACCTTTACTTTCCAGCAATTTATTCCCGAATCGTTCTCGCTCAAAACACCTTGGACGAATGCACTCAATTCACACTCAAATTACTGCTGCAGATAATTAAAATTTTGTTTGCTTTGCATTTATCTTGCTCAAAACAATTTACACTCAAACATGTTTCGTGATTTTGGCACAAATTTTTCTCTATTACAGACAGCACTTTAAAAACGCAAATAACCGTAACGCGACAAATTAAAAACCAATTTACTATGCAGCGTTTTATGTACGCAGCAATATTATTATTTATATTTATATTTTTTAACAACGTTAACAACACGCACCGAACTCGAAGAGACTTTGAGCGCAACTGTTGTTAACATTTCTGTTGATTGTGAGGGAGGGCTGCCATTGCATATGAGCAATAACAGCTATTTAACAGTGCTGTTGAGTAAAACAGAAAAATACCAAATTATCGATAAGTTCAAATGCTTAACATGTACAAACAAAATGTTTCACCAAAATATTTTAAATGGTAGTCCAAAGGCATAAATATTAACATAAAAAATTCACTAACAATTTGCTTAAACATAAATTGTCGCCGCAGAATTGAGTATTTTAAAGAAACCAACCAAAATTCGGTGTAATGTAAACAGTCAGCTAACAGAATGCTCCACCTTTAAGCAGAACAGTATTCTTTGCGGCTTAACAGCAAACTCCACCACATTACAGACAGTTGAACATTTACATGAAAACTCCACCAAAAATTCGGCTTAACATAAACAGCCGCCTACTCACAGAATGCTCCTCCCGGTAAGTTTAACATAATTTACCGTAGCTTAAAAGCAAACTTCCCGAATTACATAAAGCGGAATATTGCACATATGTAAAAAGCGCTGATATTCGATAGTATCGATAGCGTCACTATCGATCAGTTGCAGCTTAAGCTCAATGGCCTTATCAAGTTAATACGCTGCAGTTGTAATTCCAGGAAGAATTCGGTTTTCACGTGAACAAGCAACATGAGTTATAGCGAAACGGATTCAGAGAGCTGTTTTACATTTGGCGAAGGCATCGAATACGTCTTGGACCAGATCTCGTTTCCACCCAATGCACGTCAAACATTTGGTCACGACGCTCAGGTCATAGCAAATGCGGTCGTTACGGCCATTTCCCGCTTCGATCCGATGTTCCGCAAGACATTCGGGGGCCTCAGTCTCGGCGGCAGTTATTTGGATGGCATCAAGATCGATTTGCCAGATGAGTTCGATATGCATATGAAAATCCATTTGGGCTTCGATCTGCGTCCGGAGCTGGTGCCCGATCGTCCGGGCTTCATATTCCTGCGCGCACCCAGCCGGGATCATCCGTGTGTGCGGCATTCTCCCAACGAGGGCAACTTCATCAGTCGCCTGGCGGTTCAGGACTGGCTGCGCAACAGCTTTACGGCCATTATGCCCCAATTACAGGGTATACGCTGCACGCGCCGACGCGTTTATAGCGTGGCGTACACGGCTCACGGCTACGGCGTGGCCCACAAACTGTTGGCCACCGAACACGGAGATCCCTCGCGCCGGATCAGCTTCGATTTTGTGCCCGTGTTCGAGTTTGCCGTGGATCAGTGGCCCGCCGGATTGCGGCGACCGCGGCACAATGCGCGCAGCTGGTTTGCGGTGCCCCGCAAATATTTTGATAAGCGCCAGCCGCAGGGAGCGTCTGGTGCTGCAGAAGAAGCAGAATCTGAAGGATTCGCTGCGCCTGATGAAGGCCCTGCGCAACGCCAACCGGATGCCCGCCCTGCGCAGCTACTTCCTAAAGAGCGTCTACCTGCACGCCGTGGAACAGAACTCCGTCAACTGGAATCAGGCACCGGGCCGGATTCTCATACGCGTAGGTTCGCCTTCGATTTTTTGAAACGATTCCATTTAAATTTGTTGGAATACTTACAGATGCTAATTAATTTGCTGCACTGCCTGCTGGAGAATCGTTTGCCCTTCTTCCTGGCGCCGGATCACAACTGCCTCGACCAGCTGCGGCCATCGGACAGACGCGAATATATCCGAATTGTTAGCCGCAATTTTCATAGGTTGATTCGGCGTCGTAACGACGACTATTTGACCGACGATGATCTGTTTGATATATTCGGTGTCGAGGAGTAGTTTTTCATTTTAAATTTTTATTGAATATTTTTGTTTTGTGTTGTTTTATTAAGTTTAAGCATTTCGGTTAGAATGGATTAGCCAACAACAGGAAAGGAAGAAAAAAAAACTGTCTCAAATATGGCAGCATTCCAAATACTCTTTTTGTATTTCATTATATGTATATGTATGTATATAAGCATTTCTCCTCTCTCTCTCTCTTGAATTATGATTACGCACATACAAACTAGCAAGCAACTTGCAGCAGGTACGTTGAGGCCTTGTTAATAAACCGTTTAAGACTATTCTCTAGTTAATTGCATTATCGTTATAGACATGTTTCTTTTTTAATTGGCAGCTGAATACCGATCGATTATCGGTTATCGATTTGACATTTACCAGCTGGTTGTAAACATCATTGTAAATTCAGCGCTAATTAATTAGTTGATTGATTTTAGCCAGGTTACTTTTGAATATTCGCATTCAGTAGCGCTGGCTCTCCCGATCCGAATATTTGCCGCTCAGCTTGCTGACCGAATACCGATCCGAATACGCATCATATTTATCCGCCTTGTAGTTGATCTCCTGCGGCGTATAGCCGATGTTCTTTTGCCAGTGACGGGTCCAATACAGATCCTCGTTGCGCACCTGCGACGGCGTCTTCGCGTCCCGGCACACATACACACAGTAGATCATGCAGCCGATCAGCGTGAGAAAGCCAAAGATCAGAAATATGACACCCAACACCCTACAAACAAATTAGATATATATGGATTATATACTCTGATCAGAAATCCAATTGTCGCTTACCAGACGTAGACCGGCTCGTAGAATTGCACCACGATGACAAAGCCGAGTGTGACCAAAATGAGGCCCAGGTTGAGCAGCAGCATCAGACAGCAGACGCCCTTCACGTTCGGACAGAACGGATTCGGGGCCGACATCGTCTCGATTCTGGCCCCCCGTTTCGTGGTCGAGCGTCCGCTGCGACCCGTCTTGGCGGTGCTGGCCACCGAGTAGACGCTCCGTGGTGCGCCCCGCGACACCGGACGCTGGCTGTACCGACTGCGAAAAGAGCTCTCCGAACATTAGAATCTATGCAGGCAAAGGTAAAAGTGTGAAAGGGCATAACCTGTACCCAGTTTCGAGCCGGGGGAGTAAAATATTCTCGAAATGTGTATGCTAAATGTGAACTTATCTACTGAACGTGGGTTTATCAAGGTATCGATATTTATCGATATTAGGCACAAGGCACATATTCCGAAAACTTGTTTATAAAATAAAAGTGCTATTTGCTAAAGACTAAACACGTATTTTAAAAGAGCAAGGCGTTTGAGAGGGACGTAACCGACTGCGGAATACACTTTTCCAATATAATAACAATATGACCTGATTTATATTTCTCAAAAATATTTATTTTTTTATTCATATTAAGAAAGTTTATCAAAAAACTGCCTGCCAAATTTGGTGTTTAAGCTTTAAAACTGAGGGAGATACATATGTGTATATAGATTTATTCGATTTTCCATGCTCCCAATGAGCGCAGATAAAGAACTTAAACCGACAAGTAAATATTCCAAGTTTAAATTTCTGAAATATTTAAAATCGAGCCGGTTCGACTATTAAATGAATTCAATATTTCTCTGTGATTTCAGCTAATATTCAGCTGACCAGATTTAAAAACATTCAGAAAAGTCTACCTTGATTTGAATATTTTGTACTTAGGGTTTCATTCTTCTGGCTTAAATGAAAAAGATGAAGTCTTTTCACTTCGTGAGCGAATATAAAAATGAAACTTCAAATTTCTAACTTTCATAAGCTTTCATATTGATTGATGCTGATCAGGGGTATATACACTTTTCAAAATGGATGGACTTGCCTGATCTCGGAGGGCGCCTTGTAGGCGGCGCTGGTCACATAGATGTCGCTGCCCGCATCGCCGGCCTGGTCGTAGCTGAGGGCGGACGGGGCGCGCGGCGGCTGTCTTGTGGGCGGCGGTCCGCTCAGCGAGCGGGGCCCCCCATTGTCCGGCGAGCTGGAGAGGCCCATCTGGCTGTGGCTGTAGCTGTGCTGCAGGTGTTGCTGGCCATTCCCACTGCGCGCCTTGCGCGACGAATTATATTGTCCCTGGGAGTGGGACTGCGACTGCGACTGCGGGGAGATCCGCTCGTGGGCCAGCGTGTACTCGGAGTGCGCCCGATGCGAGTGCGAGTGCGAGTGCGAGTGCGAGTCTCCGTCTCCGTCCGTCGAGTAGCCCCGGTTCGAGTGCACATACGGCGGATCCGGCGTCAGCCGTCCGTGTGTGGCCACATAATGGCCGCCCTTTAATCTGCAAAGAGAGTTTTTTTTTTTAAGTTTAAATGTTAAGCACTGAATAAACACTTAATTTCGTCTAATTTTGTCTAATTACCACATATTGCATCTTTTTGTGGGTCTTCCTTTTTGTCATTCTCTATGTATTTGTCTCTTATCATTTCTTTGCTCCTTTTCTCTCTATTTTGTGTCTATAATTTTAATTTTTCACTATCTTTCTTATTCATTCGTTCTCTTTGTATCTATCACCATGCAGAAAGTGGACACTATTTAGCTTTTCTTTTTATATCTCATTCCATATCCCGTTCTATATAAAATATATTATCTCGTATTCTATATATATCTCTTATCTCTCGAGCTCTCTCTTTTTCTGTCTTTAATAAGCACTTTCTCAATATCTCTCTCTCTTCCCCTCTCCCACTATCCATGCTTTCTATCTCTCTACCTTTCTCTCTATTCCTACTTCTCTCCCTTTCCCACTCCCTCTTTCTCGCGCTTGTCCTTTTATCTCTCTCACATGCTCTCTATATCTATATCTTTCTCTCTTACTTCTATATCTCTCTTCATTTCACGCTACTTGAATTTATGAGAATCGCATAGAGAGGTGGCAGTTAAATGTTTGCAAGGGTATTTTGACTTCGGCTCGCCAAAGATAACAGTTGGGGTCTTTATTGTTCTTACTTCTTGACGCGTCTCTCGTGCATTTCGCTAGAAATGCGCACCTCTTTGTCTGCTGCTTGGCTGTCTCTCTCTCCCGCTCTCTCTCGCTGTCTCTATCTCGCACTGTCTCCTCCGGCTGGTCTGTGGGTCGGTTCAGTTTTTCGGGTAACTCTGTGGACCGTTGTTGTCTCTAAAAAGTACAACGATAGCTGCGGCTGCCTGTGAAACAATAACAAACTGCAACAAAAACAAAATTCAAAATAAAATAAAAATACACGTAAAACGTTGAGATTTGTTGCAATTAACTGGCGTTGGGCTGCGTGCAAATTAGTTGCCGGTTTTCAACTTTTAATTAGTGTGCAAAAGTTATGACTACGCTTTGTGCTCATGTGTGTTGATATATATATATAAATATATATATATATATGTCTATGCCAAACAAGCGTCAGAACGAAATTTGTTTTCAATGCGAGCAGCTGTGCGGACCCAAGAATGTTGAGTTTGAGTTTAACAGTTTAGTGTTCAGATACTTTGTTCAACATTTTTAATTAATTGCAAATTTACTTTGTTTGTACAGAAGAAGACGTTGCCGAACATATAGATCATATATATAAAAAACAGATATTTTATAGCTGCCATAGAAATGTTTTTTTATTTTATAAAATTTTTTTTTTTAGTTTTTCAAGATATTTTAACTAAACCTCACAATTAAAAGTACTTCAAATATATCTGAAAAATCTAATCAACATCAGATCATTATAATATATATATATTATAATCTTTTTAAAAAAATATATTTTTTAAAAATAAATTATTATAAGCTATTAATTGATTATTATTATAAAGTATTATATGTGTCAGGAATATATCACCAACACAAAAGTAATATATGTATATAAAAACTCGCATTTTCCAAATGCCTGCAATTCTATTTAATTTATTATTCAATCTTTCTTACAAGCAGAAAAATTCAAAAGTAGTCAAAAAACTGCCACTTGAGAGCTCTTTGAATATTCAGTTTATATTTTTAATGAATTGAATTGTCAAGCTGTTAAGAGTAGAAACTTTTTACTATGGATTCTTCTGAGCTGTTTCGTTCAGGCAGTCAATGGGCGTCTTTGTTTCCAGTCAGCACAAGGAACTGTAAACATATATGTGTACATATGTATATATGTAAATGAGTCATTAGGCGATCGGTCGAGTTGGTCAGCGAATAAAGCTTGCCACTTGAAAAAGCCGAACACGCCCCAGCTTAAATGTCAGCTTTATTATGATTATGATTTTTGTTTATTCCGATTGCTCTTTATACAGATAGTGCAATAGGGTAGTTTGGTTTTTAAGGAACTAGTTGAATTTATTTAAATATTTAATTTTTTATTAAATTTTGTTCCCCTTAAATCGCAGCTTGTATTGGATACATATTTTTTTAGACAGACAAAACAGAAAATCAAGAATAAATAGTTTTTTTTTTCTAGCTGCTATTTTTAAGTAGAGTATTGTGCAGCGAACACGCCCCAGCTTATATGTCAGCTTTATTATGATTTTTGTTTATTCTGATTGCTCTTTGCATACTGTGCAAAAAGTGCAAAAGGGTAGTTTAGTTTTTAAAGAATTAAGTACTCATAAACTTATTTAAAGATTTTCAAATTTAACTTAAATATATTTTTCTTTAAATCGCAGACAAAGCAAAAAATCAAGAATATATAGTGTTCTTTTTAGCTGATATTTTCAAGCAGAGTATGGTGCAGCCTTCATACTCGTTATTTTGTTTTTTTTTTTCGTATTTTCTTGCTTGTGTTTATTTTGCCTTTTAATGCGTTTTAGGAGTGCTGCATAATTTATATCCAGTTCGAGTTCCGAGTGCGCAATTCCCCTTTGGATTTGCAGTTCGTTGCACCAACGTTGTGCTGCACGCATCCTGCTGACGTGCCCCAAATTGGCACGCATGCCGCACCCCACACTCGATCTCGCATCTTCTCAAGTTCATCGCAAATCGAAATTGAAGTTGCCAGCAATTTGTCACTTGGTCACGTTCTCCCACATTTACCTTTACCTGTACAGGTAAATGTACGTTTACCGTTTTCCCTTTGACCTGGACGACACTCGAAGTCAAGCTGACATTCGTGAAGGAGCAGCCAGAGACCCCCATTCCCATCCCAGTCACAATTTCCAGTTTCTAGTTTCAGTTTCTTAGGCTCGATAAGCTCAAACTTCAGCCGCAAACTTAATTACATTGCAATACCCTAACTTTGCCCAGGTATAATAAAATAGATTCCAAATAAGATTTTTTTTGTGTTTTTAGATTTTAATAAAAATGTAATTAAAATAGTAATTTTTTTTTATCAAAATCTGTTTGGTTTTTACCAAGATATGAGAGTTTATAGTTTTTATATGTCTGCAAGGGTATTTTTTCTTCGGCAGCCCTAAAATTAACTCTCGTTTCTCGTTTTTAAATGAATATAATTATCGCCTGGCTGTTGTTGTTATCCTTCTTGTTGCTGATAAGAAATTGAGTTATTGTTACGATTAGGCCAATTAATAGGTGTCGTTGTCCAACGCACAGTTGTTGCTGCAGTTGCAGTTGAAGTTGGCGTAGTTGGTTCTGGTCTGGATGCCCAGCCCTCTATTTATAACAACAACTAAAGTCAAGTTTTTTTAACAAAAGAGTATATTGGGGTTGTGCAAAGTCCACAACCTTGTCAAAACTAAACCAATTTTCGAGTTTGAAGACATTTTTGTCACGGTTTGTACTCTATATTGATTTTGCATTTAAATTATATGCATTAAAAAAATTTTTTTTTTTTTTTGATTTTTTTGTCAAAATATTACCATAATAATTTTTAAAAAAATTTTTCACACTTTAGATTTGCAAATTTATGTTTTTATTCGTTTATGTTTGATGCCAGTCCGCACTTTGAATATGATTTGTCCTCTAGATTAATTTACATTTAAAATTTATGAATTTTCGGAAAAAAATCACCCCATTACTTATTTTGGGAAATTTTGTTTTAAAAATTAGATTTGCAAATTTAAATTATTAATCTATTGTCAGAATTAGTATAAAAACAACATTAAAAGTTTTTCTGAATGGGGTCAAGTATTTTGTCAAAAATCACACAAAAAAGTACAAAAATGTTGACATGTAGAACTCCCATAAATTTGTCAAAACTGATTTTCATGTTTGATTTGTCTAGATTCACTCTACTCTTAAAATAAATGCACAATTGAGAATACTTTTTTGTTGAATTTTTTTTGAAAACATTTTTAAATCAAAACTTCCGTTTGAAATTTGAACGTGTATTGCGCAGTTGGTTACACCCGACTGCAAGATTCTTTGTTTCTGCTGCAGTTTTCATTGCCTCGCGGTGGATCGCGATACAATTGTCAGTTGAGAGACCTGAATCTGAATCTGAATCTGAATGTGAGTCGGAGTCTGGGTCTGGGCCAGGCAAAGTTTCAAGTTCGTTGCGGAGATTTTAGCGCCTAGGGAGCTGGCAGAGCACACACACACACACAGACACACACACACACACACTAATACTAGAGACAGTTGATAGGGACATTTATGGTGTGGGCGTCGCCTTCATTGTCAAATGAAAAATCGAACTGTGGCCCTGTGGCAGGCGTGTGTGGTCCATCGTCATCATGATCGGCAGAAACATCATCATCATCATCATCATCATGTTTGGGAACTGTCTGTGTGTCCATTTCTATCACTTGGCGGGCATCAAAAGGCTTTTTTTTGCTGTTGTTGTTGTTTTGGTTTGAAACTCCCATGCGTGGCATTTGAACATTTCTTGATTTGTTTATGCGGTTTGGGGTTTCGGGTTTATTTTGTTAGGTTTGCATTTAAGTTTTTTTTTTGCTGTTTTGCCTTAAAGCATTTTTCACTCCCCAGTTGCGTTTGGCCAATGTAAATATAAATGGAATGCCATTAAAATGTGTTTGCTTTCATATTTACCTTGGCGCGCATAAAAGCCTTGGCATGTGTTATAACCTTTAACGCTGCATAAACAGCATAAATAAGCCGTAAAGAGCTGAGAGTGCGTAAGGAATTTATAAGCTCCCACCTATATACATATATATATATTTAAAGATATTTGCCTTTGCAGCTAGTGCTAACTTCTGTCTCGTAAAATACGCCCAGTTACATGAGTTAACCATTTGCGGGTTCGATCATTAAACGCTTCTGCCATTCTCAGAGATGTCTGTCCGCTGAGCGGATTTCACAACTTTCGCTCTCGAAACGGCATTTGAGCTTCCGGCCAACAATGGGTTAAAACACAGCGGAAGTCGTTACGAAAACTCAAACGAAACGAAACGAAACCAAACGAAACAATTTTGAAGCGAGAAGTTAATTTGCGGCAATTTGCATTGTGAGAAAAATAAACCAACAGCTCCCAGCCTCGATCAGCCGCAAGAATGCAATTCGCTTAAGTTTTTTCTTTTTTGAATCGTCATCGTTGTCCAGCTTTGTGGTCAAGTGTCAGAAAAGGTTGAACGACGAAAAATATATATATAAAAAAAAAAACGGCGCCGCAGTTTAGAAAGTTATACGCCCCTATTTGCGGCACGCCCCATTTGTGCTGCTGCTGCTGGCAAAAGTTATGGGCGGCCCAGTTAACCCACAAAAACTGGTGCAAGGCATTCACTCCAGAACCGCATTCACTCCGATCGCCATCGCCTTTCACATGAAAAAACCTGGCCAAAAACGCAATTGCAGTTGCCAATATTGACCCAAAAAAAATATAAAGAAACAACAATAAATCATATTGATAAATACTGCGAAAAAACATGAATTATAAAACTCATTACACTATTAATCGCAGAAAGTAAACACAGAATTTTATTTAAATATTTTTTAGATTGTTTCTATTTTTTAAGATTTTTTTTCCTCATTTATTTAATTTTAGTTTTTTTAGGCATATCTGTGCACAATTATTAAGAAAAAAGATATTTGTGTTCTCAAAAAAAAAAATCCTGCAAATTGGATATTTTAAATGTCATGTATTTTTTTTAATGCAAAACCAAGAACAACATTTTATTACAAATGAAAATCAGTTCAGGCTGACTTAGGCGAATTTATATTTAACGATCTGATAAAATTTTAAAACCTAATATAAAATAAAAAAAATTTTAAAACTGATAAAAATTTTAAAATATCTGTAATTTTTTGCAAAAGTAAATATAATACTGCCATGATAATCTTATGAATTTTTTTAAAATGCATCAATAACTGAATATCTGAATGTTTGCATATGAAACAAGAAAACGTATTTGATTTCTGAAGTTAATTTTGTAGCAACTTTAAAATAGAAACTCACATTTCAAACAACAAACAACAATTTGACAACATCTCGAGTCTAGACTATAAATAATAAATTTTCATTAGGGTAGCATTTTATGTCATTTGCAGCTGCGTGTTCTCAATATGCAGCATCAAATTTGATAGCAAAGTTGGCTAACAGAGTAAAGCAAGGCTTAATCTTTGATTGCGACAAGTGGCCGCAACTTGGGGGCCCCATTAAAGCGTCGATCTTAAAAACGACGTTAAGTAGCTGAACGCGCGTTAATCGCTTTTAATTGCTAAATTACGCGAACTGCATGTCCCGCCGTCCAGCTGGCCAGGACCAGGCTCAAAGCAGCGATTTGTTGGCGACATGAACCGGCGGCTGTTAACACAGCAGCTCGCCTTTGTCCGAAGAGGGCACGCTGGATTGGCTTGGCCAACACTAATGTGTGTAATTAGCCGCAAAAAAGCGGCAAGACCACTTAACTGATTTATTAAAACGTTTTTCCATTAAATTTTTAACCCTGCTGGCTATTAAAAACACTCACAGAACACACCACAGCAACAAACACACACAAACACACACACACACGCATACACACAACTGAAACTCTTGCAAACATATTGGGGCAAAGAGGCCGCACAACTTTGAAAAATGAGCTGCGTTTAAAATTGTTCTGACCGCCGCACAGTGGTGCAAAATTGTTGCTAAGCAGTTTTATTATTTTTGTTGTCGAAAATAGTGTTTATTATTATAAATATTGTTTTTTTTATAGATATATGTATATTTTAATTTAATAATTTTAATAATCAATAAATTTAATAATAATTATGTTTTATTTTTTTTGTAATATATATTTATTATTTATTTATTTATGTAATTTGTATTGGTTTTAATTATTTATAAAATTTATCATAATATATTTTCTTTTGGTATTTGCTATTTATAAAATAATAGTCATATATAATTTTTAAATTAAGTTTTTACACATTTACTGTTTAAAATTTTTTTATCATTTTATGCACATTATTTAGCACTTGGTGTCACTGTGCGCAAGATTTCGCTCTGGCCAACTGTCCCAGAGCCATGTCAATATCTCCAAACATTCAAATGGGCGGTCAGTTGGCAAAACATTATGACAACAACCACAACAACAAAAACAACAACAACAAAAGCGGTTGCAGTACAACACTTTCTAGCCATAAATGCCAGCTCACGTCTCTGCCGTTGTTGTGGCTAATCTTTTGGGCAAGCAAAAAGCAAAAATGGCCAAAAAAAAAATTAAACAACAACAACAAAGCCAACAAACCGTGTAACGGTAACAGCTACAAAATTAATAAGCGCCAAGTGCGCCATAAGCTACAAAGGGCGATGAAAGTGCGATATAAAAGATATATATATATTATATATATGTACACATACATTTCCTTTATTAATTTTTGGCGTTTTTCTTTATGATTGTGAGCCATTAAAATCAATGCTTAGCCAAGAAAAAAAAAACAATACAACATAGAATTGGCCAAACAAAAACCGGGCTACAATTGTGGGTAAACAATATTAAATCTCAGCACTCGTGCAGAGAAAGTTGCCCCCCCCCCTCCGAACCCCAACCACCCCGTTGCTCTTTTCAGTTACCTTTTCCCTTGATTTTTGATTTTTGTTCGTTGTTTTTTGGCAAACTTACTTTGAGCTTTGAAAGAAACGACAACAAAAACGGATTTGGTTTCTATTTGGCCAGAATCTACTGACAACTGTGGCAACTAGCCAAAACGAAGCCGTTGACAGCTGCCACAGCTGTTGTGCTGCGGCAACAGATGCAGATACACGTACTCAAAGATACACATGCATATTATATATATATGTATATATATCGCATATGATGTTGGAAAAGGGCGCCTCACGTTTGCCACATTAATTTCAATCAGCATGCGCGTCTGGCCCAAATCTAAGCCGAGTGGCCAAAACATCAAAGACTAAACGCAACAGTTGCAGAGTTATTTTTTGCTATCTTTTTCGTTTTTGTTTTGCTATCTTAAGAGTCCAAAAAAAGGGGGGAAAAAACAACGCATTAGCCACGGCACAGCACGAACAATAAGTGGAATCTATGTGAAACTCAACAGGCGAGACCCAGAAATTAAAGCTAAGCCCACATAAGTCGGGCTCCCAACTGAAAGATAATAAATAATCCGCACTTGGGGCCCTCCAATTGGTAATATATAACATGCTTGAATAATAAACAGACTCTGTGTACTTAAATTAATCCGAAGAACCGTATAAAAAAGATTTATTTTTAAAAACAATTAAAAAGATTTCTAGTTTTAAATCAAATAGGTGTTTTGCAAATAAGAAATAACTTTTTTTTGATTTTATGTTTTAAATAATAAACAAGTAAGAACTTTTGCTGTCGGGTGTAACCGGCAGTTTAATTCTCTTTCACATAATTTTTAACCAAAAAATTAATAAAATTTTTTTTACTTGAAAAATTTATATATTTTCATTGTTAAATCAATCTCGAAGTCAAATCATGACTAAAAATGCCTTTAAACAAAAAAATCGATTCAGTTTTAGCAATCTTATGGGAATTTTAAATATGAAGGCTATGGATCCAAAAGATTTACATGTCAAAATTTTTCCAAATTGCATTCTGTCAAGCACTTAATCTGCCGCCGATATGCAGGAATATATATTTATAGTTTCAAATCTCTTGGTTCAATAGCGGATATAATAATTGCGGTCATAGGGACAGACATTATAGGTAGACAGAAATTCAACATACTCTTTTCAAACACCTTTTTAAATATCTTAGTTCTATGAAATATTTTTAAATATACATATTTTTTCCCATATAAAGTGTTAGGCTTAATTTGTATATAAATTTGCATTTCTTGAATTATGAAGACATAGACAATTCTGATTTTTTTTATACCCTTACAAAATTGAATGAAATTCTTGTAACGAAACGCATTAAAAAAAATCTGCGATAAAATTATATTCTTATTCAAATTCAACAGTCGTGTCCGTTTGTCTGTCTGTTTCTAAGCTAACTTTCCAAGTATAAAAAATATCTTATTGGAACTTGGCACAGATCTGTCTGTTAGACCTTACATATGTCGAAGTCGGTCGTTTACAGAGAAACTGATGGAGAAAATGAAACGAAAATGGCAAAATTCGGAGTTAGGTATTATTTTTTTTTTTTAAAGAAAACATCATCATTTAATATATAAAAATTTGTCATATTATATTAGCAAATACTGTTGACTTAAGGTATATAGATATAAAATATTTGTATATATACTCTCGGCTTTGGCTTGATTTGAAATCTTGATTAATTTTGCCATAAGAACAATTACAATTCCAAATCCAGAGGAGCTCTCTGATAAGAGATCTTTCAAGTGTGTTTCACTTAGGCGCACTAGAGTCTAACTGTAATTGTCGGCAAACGGTTCTAAGCACGGTCTAAATGGCAATCCGGCAATTCAAAACAATGCGCATTATAAGTACATATATATGTATATATATGTGACTGGGGGGAGGAGCGTGGGGAGCTGCGGGCAAAACCTGTTCACAGTCGAAGCGTTGGCATATTTATGGCCGCAGCCGCAGTCTGTGGCAAGCAGCTTGTGTGTGGCATAGTGTTCTCGTGGCAGCACCATAATAACTTTTATTTTTGGGTGGACAGCAACAACAACAACAACAGATGTACAAGTGTTTATGAGGCTGCCAAAACAAATGAATGCAGATGTGTGTGTAAAATATACAATACGAAACATCTTTAATTTATCTCCAAAGAGAGAATTTGGCAACAAATATTGAAACTCTCGAAACTAAATTCTAGAATAACTTCGAAACTTAAATGATGATCGTTATGAAATTTTTAAAATTTAACTATAGCATTCAAATGTTTACATATATAAAAATCAAAGCGCATTTATGTAGTATTTGCATTAAATTTTATTTATATTTGGTGCGTGTCGGGGGAAGGTATCCAAAATCGATAATATAGTTCATATTGTTTCGGAGGTTAACACTAAGAGCTGGATCTAGAAATCGATAAATAGTCTAGATTTCTGGCTCTTGTAGCTTTTGGCTAATGCTGACCAAGAATATATATGTATATATATATTTTCTACCTATTACATACACTTGCGCAATTTACCCTTTTTACCCAGATTATAAAAATAGTCCTGTTCCAAAACTCAAATAGCCAGGCTGTGCATTCAAATATGCAAACTCTTTCGACAGCAGCCGCAACAACTGTGCAATAAAGTCCGTCTCGCTGTCTGGTCGGGTCTGGGCAACCAGATTGGCGATTGAGAGCGTTTCCCACGCTCGTTGCAGCTGCTCGACCAGAATGCTGTCTGCTTGAACGCGGCAACAAATATTCTAATCCGGCTGAGATTCCGATTAATTAGTAGGAATTGCAAACTGTTTAGTTATCAAGTTTTCCTTTGCAGCCAAGAAAAAACCAATCTGGCAACGCCATAGACGCTTCAGAGTTGTCAATTTGTTCAATTTGGCGATTAAATTGAGTGGTTCATCGTGAACGATTCATTCATTCACTGGTTCAGTTCTTTAAATTTTAATGAATACGTAACTTTTTCCTATTCAGTTATTAAATCAGAAAATCAATCACTTAGTTCAATATTTGGAAAATTACTGAAGTTATACGCGATAGATGTATTATTGACCAAAAAATAAATATGTATATGCCACCATTTTAATAAGGTGTGATCGTGTAGTTCAATTGAACCCAAGTCTGATTGATTCGTAGCAACTCTAAAAATCGCAGAGTTGTATTTTATAACGAGGGAGAAATCAAATACTTCACGCAGATACATAGTTGAAAACCTGGGCATTCCGTCTAATCGAAGTTCTCGCTTCCTCGCTTCTCAACTGTTTTGTTAATTCATTTGCGTGGTAGTTAAAAATGTCGGTCGAGAAGATTTTGCGAAATTGTTATTTGCATATAGAAAGAAAAGAATATGTTACTACACCACGGAATGAAAAAGTGGAAATTTTAAAAGGATCCGAACTAAATTTAATTATGGGTAAGCGTAACAGAAAATTGTTACATTTTTAGCTGATGTGTATTTATAATTACAGTTAATAGTTTAAAAAAATACATTATAAATTATTTCAGACAAACTGGAGGACAATTTGAGGCAAACTAGTGACGATGAGTTTAAAATGACAGTGAAATTTAAGTTGCCATTTAATGTAAAACCTATTAAAGATGAGAAGTTTCCAGGATTTGTCATGCTCCAAGCTGGTGAATGGGTAAAACATTCGGACTTGGTGGATGGTTTTGTGGACCGTAAAGCCTTCCAAGCCATGGTTGAAACTTTAATGGGCGATAATTCGACATTTGAACGTGTTGGAGGAGATGAAGGTCCTTGCAAATGGAAAAAAAATTTGAATGACAGATCCATAGTTTTTACTATAAAGCCGGTTGTAGAGTTAACCTTCTCCGATTGGGTGTTGCCGGGGCCTTCAGGATATCCTGAAATATTCTATAAAAATCAACCGTTGTATGCTGTACCGCAGGCAGTTGCGCCACTCGATCCGCGTACATTTTTGATTCGGACACCGCATTGGGAAAATAGTCTAATGCGTCTGGACCTTATGATGTATATGTGTCATGTCTGTGAAATGTCTGAGCCAACAAAAGAAATGCTTAGAGCTGTAATTTTACGAGAATTGGCGTTAAAGAGGGAATATTCGTTGCAACCCCTCTTGCCAATAATGTGGATGAAATTATGTCATCTGAAGGACTTTAAATTGCCAAATTTTTCGCTAAACAATTTAAACCTATTTCGGTGTATAAATGAAAATATTTTGGATCATTATCATCATATAGCATCAGCAGTTTTGCAATTATTCGAAAAGTGGGACAATGATGAAAATGAGGTTGAGGGTGAGGATGAGGATAATATATATTTTAATGAACTGTTTCATTTATTTTAGTTTTGTAAAATCGAAATCGTGTTTTAAATGGAATAAACGAAATTTGGTTTAATTAATATAATTCGCCAAGTGCATGTTTCTCTTCTTTTTTTTTGAGGTATCAATTCACTTGAATTTGCAAAGCATCAAATTCTTAAGAAAACTTAAATTCTTAGAAAAAATTTCAGTAGCAGTTTTTAAGGATATAATCAATCGATATCTGTTTACAGGGTATTAGATGATCCGAATATATATGTATTTTGAGCACTTGCTTGCTTTTCGCACGTTTTTACTTTTTCATTTTATTTGATTTTTTTCTTAAAGCTGACTTCAAGGTCTTTTGGCGGCTAAATCAGACAGCGATTTATGGCTGGGGTGTAGCCTCTTGTTGCTATTGTATAATACACACACACACACACGTGTGCATATAAGCAAGAAGTATAATTTGCCAATTATAGTTTGTTTTACGTGTCGACAACTCTTCGGCCTGGAATCTGTGGGCGTTTATTTAAAGTTGCCTTATAATGTCAAGTGTGGCTCACAGAGTTGTCAGGTTTTTTTTCGTTTGGTTTTGCGGGCACTTCACGGCCATTTTCAGCATGTTTCATCTGCCTCAATTACATCACAATTCAACAAGGGGCGTTGACGGCAGAGAGAGAGAGACAGAGTGAGATCAGCTCTCAAGAGGGCATTGAATTGGGAGCGGAGAATTCATAAACATACTGCCAAAAATGCCTGTACATATGTATGTGTACATGTATGTAGATATATGTAACATTTGTAAATTCTTGTATTTATTTATTTGTATACATGCTTATGTTATTTACTGTGTATAAATGGTTGGCATCTCCAATTGACATTTTTTTCTTTTGTATGCAAAATTCATGAGGTTTTATGATACCCCTTTAAAGGGAATTTCATATTTATCCCACAATATTGTAATTCCCTGTTTGCTTGAGATAGGTTTCTTTTGATTATTAACTCAAACAATGTGTAAAATATACTTGCATCATTCACTGTTCATTGGAACTTAGTTTAATAAATGTAAGATGCAACTACTTATGTAATTAAGATGTAATTGACATTTGATATTAATTACGTGATCATTTTCGAATTTATCAACGACTGCGAATTATGGCCCAGTCATATAGCCTTACTAGGGTTAACAGATCAGTTTTCATATTAGGTAAAATAAATACTTATACTTTTTATATAACATATTTATTTACTAAATTTAATATGAGCTAGTTCAATAGAACAACTAGTTTAGTTTGCAAGTTCGATATATCGATATTTGTTGTGATTTATATTAGTGCAATTATCGATAGGTTTTCATTTGAGCGCAATTTTTTAGTTTCACATTTTTATTGGCGAATTATTAAAATAGAAAATCATGTTTGTTTTATATATATATACATATATATTTTATTGAAAGTTGATTATGGCCTCTGCCGCTTGAAAAATCGATTATTTCGTAGGATATATATGTATGTATATAAAAAAATATATTCCCGATTGACTGGCAGCGGTGATTAGCGTTGATTGATTTATGATTTGATTTTTATTTGTGCTTTTATTTGGATGTTAGCGCATTTGCATATATTTATTTTGATGTTCGTGTTAAGCGCATAATAATGCGCATACGCAGCGTTGTACAGCTGTAATCGTGTCTGTTTGCAAACCCGTCTTAAATGGTCACAACAATAACAACAACAACAACAACAACAAAAACAACCGCAATATTGCGTAACTTTCGCTTGTCAATTTTCGTTGCGGCTGCAGCTTGTGAAGTTCGAAATGAAGCTGAATTGTCGCAAAAGATGGCCACGAACCGAACACAGCTGAAACCAGAAACCCGACTGCAGCATACTCTATAAATTGCGTTCAATTATTGAACCATCTACAAAATGTATAGACGCAAAAACTGTTTATGTGCTATCAAAACACTGTCATCAGCTCAATAAAATACTTGGCCGCTGGCGTTGGTTTTGAATTTCTAGCTGTTCTTTTTACTCTTTCACTAGTTCTATTGGGAAAGGGGACAAGGGGTGGAGGAGAAGGGGAAAGGGGGCATAGGAGATGGGGCGTGCGCCAAGCATCGCTGACTTTTTATCATAAACATAGCCAGCGGTGCTGCGGTTTTCTGCTGTGGCTGTTACTCTGTCAAAAAAACAAAAAAAAAAACAAAAACAGGTAAGAACGTTGCAGTGGGGTGTAAACGACTGCACAATACTTATTTACAATATAATAAAATATTCAACCAACTCGATTATTAAATTATTATTATTATTATCATTATTATTATTGTTATATTTAATTATTATTATTATTTGCTTATTAAAAAATGTCGATTATTGTAGGAAATTTTTTTTAAAGAAAATCAGTTTAGCTCTAAAATTGTGGAAGATACGAATTTTTGCGGCATATCCGGCCCACGACATATAAATTATATAGATTTGCCGTGCCTGTGTATCGTAAGAAATCTGTCTAAAATATTTTAAAATTCTAGATATATAACAAAAATCGATTTTGACACCTCATCGATTTTTCTTATATATCGATGTTAAGACCTTATCGATTATTTTATACATGTAAATACTTGGAATATCAAGTTTCTAATTTCTAGATTTAACAGTGACAAAAAAAAGGAATTCATACAGACAGCAAGACAGATACTGCACAAACCCAATATACTCTATTTACTGCGTGAACGAGTATATTAAAAAACAAAAGCCAGTTCTGTTATGCACAGTGGGTCTTGCATGGGAAGTGAAACGCCAAGAAACGAACCTGAGCCAACTGTCTACAACAACAACAACAAACAGCTCTTGATGTATTTGTGAGAGCCGTAATGCGTCTATTGTCTCGTAGATGAACGTTAGATTAAGATAATATCTTAAGTAAGAGCTTGTATATATTCAGCTAACTTTTCAAATCAGTTTCGTTTTTGGTTTTATTATAAATAGATTAGTATATAGTCACATTTCAGTTCATCAGTTAAAGCTATAAATTTATCTCGTAGAATAAATAGTATCTGGAATTTACTTGCAGGATGTTAAACTTTTAATTTTAAGGCTTATGGAAGTTTTCTAAATTAATAAGCCATAATCGTGCCCAAAAAACAATTTCGAGCCATGTGGAATGCTTTGATCCGTGTCGAATTAATTTCTCCTACTTACCAACATTTTTTTTTTAACTTTATGGCATAATTGTAAACCAATTTGTTCAAAAATCGAAAAAACAAAGTTTTGTACATAAATATGTAAACAGGAAGGGACAGAAAGTTGTTTTCCAATTAATGCACATAAAGAGTATCTAGTTAAGGTAAGGCATGGATAATTAATTTGGCTTTTGGTATTTGTTGCAGCTGCAGTTGGGAAAACTGTTGATAAAAATCGATAGGCAAATGGCAAAGACTGGCTATCCAAATGGCCAAAGCGACAAATGCAATTGGCCAAATTCGTTCAACAACTAATAAGCATTTCCTGCACTTAATTTATCTGTTTTGGGGCTGTGGATTGCATGAACAGCTGCTTTGGATTTTTGTTGCGCTGACAAATCGCTGCCGAATGACATAAGCCAGCAGTAAGAAGAAGAAAAATGTGAGAAAAAAAATAAACCGAATCATGCTCATAAAAGGCAACAACATCAGCTTTTCACGGTCAACTGCCGCGAGAGAATTCGGATTCAGTTGAAAAAAACATATAAATATATGAATGAATATATATATATATATATTTCTGTATGGCACCCACGCAGTTACTTTTTTTTTGCAGTTCAGAGTTCAAGAGCTGCGGAAATAAGCAGCATCATGACCTTATACCATCTGGTAGATTGATGGTTAAAACTCAAGTCCGTGAACCTACCTTTAGAGTGGTAATTTTATATATCTCATTTTATAGAGCGTGCATCTACACAGAGTGGGCGTGTTTGCTTTGAGATCGCTGTTTCATCCTAATTCAAATTATAATTCATATGACGTGTATCTTGTAGATACATATGCATTCCGTAGATACACTGACAGTAGCACCTAATTTAAAGCAGTATTTTACGACTTGTGCTTCTGATAGAACGTGTATCTTATGGATTGTGCATCTAATAAATTTTTAATTTTATAAACTCATTGAAATGCCAGACAAATTAAAAGCTATGCAACAACATTAAATAATAAATTTAGTGAATTTTAGAACAAATTTTTTTTATGTTGAATAGTATCTCAAAGATACCATTATTTATGTATTTATTTTATAAATATTGACACCTTATTTAATGTCTATAAATTATAGCATGTGTATGGATATTAAAGAGCAAATACCCAACACATTAATTTACTCATACGTCATAATGTAAAATGTTTAGTTTATGTATCTCATAAAGCGTTTATCCTAAATAGTGTGCATCTTTTAAATGGCAACTAGTTTTTTTATGCAAAGTGTAAGCCATAATTCTAAATTGAAAAAGGTTTAGTTTATAGAACGTGTATTTTGTAGATAGTATATCTTGTAGAATGTCTATCTTCCATATTCACACCAAACACTTCATCTAAATTAAAGCTTAAAGTCATAATTCTATCTTAAAGATTTTCGTGTATTTTGTGGATTTAATTAACCCCTTTTAACACTTGAACTTAATTAAAACAGCTTTGCGTTTGTGGCTCATATAGAATGTATCTTGTAGATATATCTTATAGATATAAATGCATTTAATTTAAAAGTTATAAGGCAAATAAAATTAATGGCAATAAATACGCAAATGTTAAAACTTGTGTGCATTGTGTGTGTGTGTAAAATTTATACCAATGCACGATTGTGGGCTAAAATAAAAAAAAACTGGCTTACCTTCTCTGCTCATTGTTGTACAGTCAACTGTTGTTGTTGTTGCTGTTGTTGCTGTTGCTGCTGCTATTGTTGCGCTTATTTATTGTTAACGCTTTTGCCAGCGACAACGACAGGTTGTTAGTATTCAGTTGTTGTTGTTGTTGTTGTTATTGTTGCACACATTTCAATGCACTGCCACTGTTGTACAAAATAAAACAGATATTTAGACATATATATATATATATATATATACGTATATAAATATGTAGATACATAGATAAAAGTGCATTAATAATGTATCAATGACGTCGTCATTAATGCAAATGCGTTGGTGTGTGTGTGTTGTTGTTGTTGTGCGTGTGTGTGTGTGTGCGGAATATTTGCTTTACTGGTTCTGGCCAAAATAGCAGCCAACACACACACACACACACACACTTGTATACACACATGATATAATCGCTTGGCATGAATGAAAGGCGTTGCAGATTTTCACACAACATTTACAAGCAGACAACAGACAGACGTAGGGAGGCGGTCTACGGCTGCCAACAATGGGCAAAAAAAGAGAGCCGAAACTCGAGTTGTTTCAGCCAAATCGGCCATAATCTTGGCTTAAGCTAATAATAGCAGCAGGTTTTTGGCCTGGCCTGCGAGCTGAGTTTTGCGCCTACACACACACACACACACACACACACGTACACACACACGTACACACACACACACACACACAAAGGGCAGCGCCTGTTAGAAGCATTTGCTGTACAGTGTACACGTTTTAACACATTTGTTTTTGTTTTTTTTTTAGCTCTCGCTCTCTCAAAGCTGCCAAATTCGAATGACACTCACGTAATCCGCTAAAAATAGTTGAATATATATAAATATATATATATGAAGCGTCTGCTTATATGTGAGTTAAATTATTTATTTTCGAGTTTTTTTTGTTGTTGTTTCGTTTTTGTTATTGTATTGGTGTTTGTATAGTTGTATTTGTATTCATTTGAAAGCGGGACGACGAAGCGAACGCGTCGCGTTTTCAACTCGAACTGATCAGAGCTGAGCTTAGCGCACCTGTGTTTGGTCTAAACTGGTCTAAAAAAAATTATACGAAAAAAAACTGGTTTTTAGAGCTGGCATAAAATTGTCGCTCTCTGAGCAAGAGAGAGAGAGCGAGCGAGAGAGGGAGAGGGCAGCGAGAGAGCGAGATTTGCACTTTGCACTTTGGTGCCGCATTTTGTTGTCAAACTGCATTTAATAACCGTTAACCGAAAGTTCTGCCAACACGTGCAACAAAATGCATCAGTTCACCTTTCACGCCCAGCGGCCAAAAAGCCGGAACACGGCCAGTTCATTAAGGCGCTCCGGTGGCAAGCGGGGAAGGGGGCGTGGTTGCTGTTGCAGCTCTGCGGTAAAACGTTGTCAGACTTAAATGCCTAATTTGCATCTAAGCGGCGGCCGGGCAAAGTCATTACGAAAACTGCCAGCGAATGGCATCGATAATGAACACAGTTCATGTGTGTGTATATGTGTGTGTGTGTTGGTGTGTTTGATTGTGTATTGGCAACACTTGCAGCATTGGCCAAAGCGCATGCTGCAGGCATGTCAATAAAAATTCCCATTCAAATTTTATGCGCACTGCTCGCGGGCAACGTCAAATAAAAAAAATACTTGAAAAAAAAAACGGAAGAACTGGTAGCTGAAATAATATGGCGTAGTTAACATTTCCGCCTACACTGCGCAAAATAATTGGGGTAGCACAAAATGCTAGAAATTTGTATAAGGAAAATATTCTGAGGGAGTCAATTTTTTTTGTCAAAAATTTACAAAAATTTGGACATGTAAAGCTGTCGGACCCATAGCTCCCATATTTCGAACTATCATAACTTTGTCAAAAATTAACCGATTTTCATGTTCGATGGCATTCTGATCATGATTTTGCCTGTAGATTGATTCTACATTTAAAAGGTTTGAATTTTTGAAAATAAATTTGTTTTGAATTTTTTGGTCAAAATATCATGTACTCCCCCCTTATGAATTTTCAAAAAAATTTTTTTTTTCAAAGTTTAGAATTGCGAATTTATAGTTTTAATCGATTTTATTTGTCACCATTAGCATAAAAAACGACATTTAAGGTGATTCTGAGGGGGTCAAATTTTTCGTCAAAAATCATGCAAAAATTGAAAAAAATTTGGACATGTAAAGCTGTCGGATCCATAGCTCCCATATTTCGAACTATCATAACTTTGTAAAAAATGAACCGATTTTCTTTTTCGATGGCATTTTGATCATGATTTGTCCTGTAGATTGATTCTACATTTAAAATATTTTAATTTTGAAAATAAATTTTTTCAAATTATAATTTTTTGGTCAAATTACCTTATGAATTTTGGAAAAAAAAAAATTGTTTTTAAAATATCATACGCATTGCCAACTTCTCTCAGTGTAAGTACGTTTTTTTTTGGCTGTTTTTTTCCCCTCTCTCTCTCACTCTCATATCCTTGCTTTGTTTTGGCGTGGCTGTTACATTAAATGCAGTGCAAAAATATGCATAACTGAAACTTAAAATGCAGTTTTTATTCACGGCTTAGGCAAAAGTGTTTGTGTTTTAAAGACAGGCAGCGCTTGTGTGTGGCTGTATGTCTGTCTGTGTATTGGCAATTGTCATTGCTGCCCAAAGCCAGGGCGTAGTCCAGTCGTTGTGAGGCATGCCCCAAGTGGCAGGCACTTGTACTTATTTTGCCAGGTCAGAACTTGGTGAGTTTATACGACACAGTTCATGTTTTGTTTTCTTTAATACCCATTCACAAAATTAAAAGGGTATATTAGGTGAAAATATTTTGGTTACGTTCACTCCCTCAGTAGGACAAATATATAAATCGATATATATCCTTCAGTTTTAAAGCTATATACATATAATTTCAGACAAATTTCTCATGATCTGCTTTTAAGAACTCATACAACTATTTTTGATAAAATCGATATTTCGTAAATTACTATCAAAATTAAAATTATTTTCAATTATTTAATGTGAATGAGTATGATGTAGTCGGTTACACCCGAGTGGAATGTTCTTTCTTGTTTTTACTCTCCTTTTTCGCATTGTTGAAACCGTCGTAAAAACTTTGCTGCTGGCATAAAAGTTGCATAAAACTACAGAGATTTTTCATGAACAATGTGTTGGACCCCGTGTTGTTGCACGCAGCACGCAGCATGCGGCATGTGGCATGTACATATATGTACATGCAACTTTAAGACAGGACGGCGCATTAACTTTTTAGCTTTGACGACGCGCCAAATGGCAAATGATTTGCACGTCATGTGTGGGCGAGTGTCACAGACTGTGAAAGAAAATGGGACAGGGTAGAGGGGGAGAGGGAGGGATGCGTATCAAGAACTTGACATGAACTTGCCGGCGTCTGGATTTAATTTAGATAAAAGCTTTGCAAGCGCTTACATGCCACAGATAATGCACTGAAATCAATTCCATAAACACGTGCCACAACCTTTGCCAGCGACGACAATTTATTTTCATGGCCCACAACGTGGCGGCGACTAAAAACCACATTGATATTGCCGGCAAGATATCCGGCCGACAAGTGGGCTAAATTTTATGCAGTTTTAAACTAATTTTTTGAAGAAAAAGTAAAAAAAAAACAAAAGTGTTTTACTTAAATTTGCAAAAAAATTAATGTATAAATCAAGGCTTCAATTTAAGGATGGAAAACCTGATTCATCGCTGAACAAAAAAAAAAAAAAACAAAACACCAAAAATTTTGGTTTGGCTGAGAACTAATGTTTCACAAGCGAACCTGTTCGAAACCAAAGCTTAAGTATTTTATAAATTTTAAACCGAAGCAGTCGTTTTTAGACCCAGTCGAACCTAAGCTCGAACCGAACCATTCTCTTCTTTGAAATGGTTTGGTTCAATTTCCAACAAGAATAAAACAGCAATTAAAATAGAATATAACGAACCAAAGAACAAACCAAAACCTAATTTCATTGATTTGAAATACCAGTTTGAGGAACCGAACCCATTGATTCGAGCCGTGAACCGAACCAACGACAATTTTTTTAAGTATTTGCAGCCATGGATTTTATCTCTTAATGTTATATACTTACCCAAGATAATCAACTATAATCGCTTGTAAAATGTTGCATAATTCGGTTTTTTTGTAATAAAAAAATACAATTTAAATATTCATTGACATTTATTGATTGAATTTGATAAGGTTTTGTTTTTGTTGCTGTAGCAGGGTGGATTTTTTTCATTGGTTTTGCGTATACATTAAATATGTATTTTAGTTAAATTTTCATAAGTTGTTTTTTCTCTTAATTTGCTTTGATTATGTTCTTGTTGTTTTTGTTGTTAGTTTTAAAACTGTTGCACACACACTTATCATTAGTTAAGAGTTGTGAAATGTTCGCTATTTGTTTTAATCTTTAATATTATATATATTTAATTGGAGTTTAGGAACCTGCACGTGGCTCTTTAGGAGTTCTTATACACATAAAGCACACATTTAAAAATGACTTAGTATCTCTCTTACTCTTTGTCTCTCTCTCTCTCTTTTCACTCCACAACAATTCTGAAAACTATTTGTTAGCTAGGTTTTTTTCGGCGGTAAACATTTGCTTTTGTCTTGGCTTATAAGTAAAATATTTATAAAACCATAAAAAAATAACATTTATAAATAGTTATAAATAGTGCTTGTGTGCGTATGTATCTGTGTGTGTATATATTCTACAGATAAATCATGAATTAAAATGCTTGGTAAATAATCAAAAATAGTTTTGTATACAAGTTTTTCTGCTTGTTGTTGCTCTTGTTCTTGTTTGCTTGTATAAAGCTTTGGTAATTGTATTTGTATTTGTATTTGTTTCTGTATAAGTTTCATAGTATAATTTTGTAGGAGGGTTTATTGTAGGTTCTTGTTGCATTTGTAACCAGCTTAACATTTGTATATATTCGTATATATATATATTTCTACACACTTGTTCTTTAGCTTTCCATTTGGCCTAGGATTTGCATATATATACTGTGTATACTAATTTCCATATATGTTCTGTTCTGTTCTCATTTGTCGTAAATGCCTTTGGTCTCTTGGTTTGGCCAATTTTTTTTGCAGTTTTATTTATATTGTTTTTAGGTTTAATTTGCTTTCGTTTCATTCTTATGTATATATATATATTTTTTATTTTTTTTTGGTTTTCGCAATAAGTTTTTGTCTTGTGCTCGTTATATTATGTAATATGCATAATTTGATTTGATTTATTCTTGTTGCATGTTTGTTTGTGTGTGTGTTTTTTTTTGTTTATTATTCATATTACGATATAGGAAATTATCATAGGTACACATATCATCAACACAGTAGTTGGTTACTTTACGTAGTACAGCAAACACTTGCCTATTTATTGTTTATATATTTATATGTATATATATTTACTTAGGTATAATTTTGTTCAATTAACTATTTGTTACTTCAAAGTGGAAGAGAGCCGTTTTACAGTTATTTCAAGGAAGGAGCGCTGAGAGTGGAACGGTGAAAAAGTGGAACAATTGAGAAATGAAATAGCTGAAGGTACAACTGGAGAAACTAGAACCGTGGTAGCAGTGGAACAGTTGAATAGGAAAGAGTGGAATGTGAAACAACTGTCAATAGAACAGCTGACAGTGAAACCGGCGAAAGTTCAGATGTATGCAAAAAAAAAAAGATTATTAAGAATTCAAAAATATAACAGTTCAAAAAATGAAACAGCTGGGAATGAAACAGAGCAACACTTGAAAGAAATCATATTTAGAAAAATGAAAACAAATATATATAGCATAGAGTCTAGGGTATCACATATCCAGCCTTTCTAAATACTTTTTTAAATACTACCTAGAGAATTTAGGCAGCTTTCAATTACACTTCGATGTTCGGTGCGACAATTCTAAGGCCAGCCAGGGTTGTTGTCGCTACTTATCTGTTGTAAGTTGTCGATGTGTGTCAACCCTATGTAATCAACTGAACACAAAATATATATATGTATGCATTTCTTAAGAGATCAAACTTGAAAATCATTGTGCAAAGTGACCAGAAAAAAACGAAAAACTTTAGTTAGTTTGTCTAATATAAGTTGCTTACATACTAAGTATTTTGCATTATTCATATGGTTCATTTATATATAGTGCACATATTATGTATAATTTAATACTCATTCATTTGTAATTAGTTTTAATGAAATTGTAGCGCATTCTCTAGTCGACTTTAGTGTAAATATTAAAAATATTTTTATGTAATTTGACTTGGATTTTGTTTGCATTTTTCATTTTGTGTGCATTTAATTAATAGTATTTTTTTGTTTTTAATTTTCTCTCATTTAAAAATGGTTCTCTGTTGGCTTGCGAAAGGTATAAAAAGTTTGCTACAGTTTACAGTTAAGAATTACAGTTTAGCACACACACTTCTTATTATCCATTACATATATGTGTGTGTATATATATATATAGAGACCATTGTATATAGTACAAAATTTACAATAGAAGCGAAAACTTCTTTTAAGGTTTCAAAATCAAAAATGGGATTAAAAGCTAAAAACGTTTAGGAGATGTAGATGAATTTTTTAGAGGAGATTTTGTTTTTGTTTTTTTTTTTGAAGAGCCTCAAGTCAAGTGTAAAAAAAGCAAACAGCTGAAGGCTACTTTAGGCGCGCACTGTACCCACAGTGCTGTGTGCAAGCGTGTGTCTAATAAAAATTTATACAAAATCTGTGCTCAGAAAATAGTTTACAAATATTCTTTAGATTTAGTTACACTGTCCTTTGGGCGTGATATAATTTCATTGTATACATTCATATGAAGTTTATTAGTTTTTCTAAATTTTTTTTTGTATTTTTTTTTGTAAATAGCTTTGTGTGTGTGTGTGTGTGAGGGTAGTAGTAGAAGGGGTTTTTTTAAAGAAGCTCGGAGTTACACATATTTTGATTGTTTTAAATTTTTTCACTGGCGTTTCATAGAAAATATTTCAAATTGGTTCGATTTACGATTTTATTTGTAGCTTAAATTGAGCGAAGAAAAAAATGTATGTTTTTTAGCCTTGCAAGCACCCAGAAACATACTTGGGTTGCAATCGGACCAAAATTTATAAAAAAAATTAAAGATTCCAAAAAATTTATGTAAAAACTGTTTCTGTATTAACTATCGAAACTTGCCTAAGCTAAATGAAAACTGAAAATATTTGTAAAAGAAACTTTTCTTAAATGAAATTGACAAAGAAAATTACTTATTAACTGGGCAATTATTTTAATTGGACTTTGCAAGTTTAAGCTTCGATTATCCGAAACTTGTTTAACTTTAAGTGTATTTTATAAGTCCTGTCTTTAGTTAAAAGTCTTTAAAACGCTGCTGGGTGCTAAGAATGTTTGTTGTTGTCAGTTTGTGTTTGTGTGTATTAAATTCTACACATAGGTAATTGTAATTAGTATGCCTAATTGTGACAATTTCAGCAATTCTACACTCCTACTTAGATAGTCCCTAATATATGTATGTGTCTGTGTATGTATACTGATTTAATAGCAACGTAAAGTCGTAGAACATTGGGTTCGAGTTTCGGGTGTGTCCCGTGCCCCGTAACTTGTTACTTATGCACCATTTGAATTTCAATTTGCTAAACATTTACAAACAAATAGGGAATTTACCGTTAGACAACTACATTACATAATACAATAAATACATAATCGATACAATGCGTGTGGAATGCGTTTGATTCACTTTATAGACACTTCAAGTTTTGAAGCTTTCAAATTTTGCAGCAGCACTCAACACGTCGAGCCTTTTAAACTAAATGCCCCTAATTTTATCAATTAATTAATGCAATTTGATTGCATGCTGTTCAATTTTGAGATACGTTTTTCAAACGATGCTCACCTGGTGCTCAACTTAGAATCAATTGATGAAACGAGCCTTCTGTTTGCGCACAAAGTCCTGCGCCTGTTTGTCATTGACGCGCAGCTCCAGTATTTGCAAAATGGGATTGCCTGCAAGGATAACGGGTTTAAATTGATCAAATTTGTGACAAAATTGAAATAAATATGTAAATGTGCGTTAAAGCGAACCGGTTTCGAAATTTTTAAAATTTTTTTACTGTAAACCTAATCAAAAATAAAATCCAAAAAAAACGTTGATTTTGTTTTAAATTGAATAAACTTTGCAAATTGCAACTAAACCCAATAAACAAAGGCGTTTGGCTTCGAAACGGAATAGTGTTTATTTAAATTTAATTGGTTTTAGGTCGAAACTAAATTTTTTTTTGTTTTGTTAAGTTATTCACAATTAAATAAAATTGGAATTAGATCTCCAAATTTGTGTCGATTTTGGGATGATATTTGACAAAAAAAATTATGTTTAATGTTATTTTTATGCTATTTATGACAAATGCAATTGATTAAAAATATAGTCTCGAGATTCTAAATTTTGATTTTTTACCAAAAATTTAAAAAGAAATTTTTTTCTATAATGCAAGTATTTTAAATGTAGACACAATCTTGAGGAGAAATCATGAAAAAATATTTTTGGCAAATCCGAGAGCTTTACATGTCCAGTATAAAAATATATACATGTATATGTATAAAGTTTTATGTATAAAAAAAGTGAAATTGTATTATATTGCAGAACAAGCTTAATTCGCTTATTTATGATAAGGAAATTCAGGTTAATTAAACCTTACTTTAAAACGGATTTCTTTAAACCATGAACCGAACCAGGTTAGGTACTCACATTTATCCTTCTGCTGCATCAAAGGCAACTCAATTTGCTTGAGCCCATGAAAATTATCGACGCTGGTGCTGTAATCCGCCACGCCGGGTATATTGCCCAGCGCCAGGTAGGCCTCGCCGCCAAAATCGTTGGCGGTAAGCACATCATGATCCATGACCGTAAAACAAATCATGGCGCCGTCGGTGAGGCACTGTTCCAGCGTCACCGAAAACTCAAAGCATTCATCGAAAATGGGATTCAAAGTGCGCTGTAAATACGAATTTGATGTTTTGAATTGAGAAAATGGAAAGCAAGTAAGCAAGCTGCAGTCGGGTGTAACCGACTGAGCCATACTCGTTCGCAGTAAAAATATGGCTTTAAAATTGTGGAAGAAAAATATTTTTTAATTTTCTTTTTTTTTTTAGATTTGCCACGCCCCAGTGGGCTTACTCAAAAAACTTTCTTATTGCTGTTTTGAGGAGGTGATCAGTATTCTGTGTGCATTATTTTATATATTTCTAATTTAAAGCTTTAGCTTTTTTAGTCTCCGAGATATGGTAATAAAACCAAAAGTTAAAATCGATATTTATCGATATTAATAAAACGGGGCAAGATGTTGAACAAAAATAATTGACTTGTTTGGTGTATTGATTAGGAGAATCTAAAATCATAGCTTTCGAGACAGACGGCCGGACGGACAGACGGACATGGTTAAATAATATCTTTATGGGATTTTAGATGCCTTCTTCTGCCTGTTGCGTACATTGACAAATTTAAAGAGAAAACTTTCAATACTCACCTTATGCACATTGGTTTGCTGTTCCATGCAGTGCAGAAAGATGCGTCGGGGCAGCAGCTCAATGACCACAAACGGATCACTGAACCCATTCGGATCGAGCGGAACAACATCCCGGGCGTGCAGCACCTCGACGCAGAGCGAGTCGTGATTGAAGTAGGCGCGCACGGCCAGCGAGCCGTACGGGCCGGGCGTGACAGCGATCAGTTGTTCGCGCAATCGATTCATGTAGAACATATCGATCAGGCGATCGGTATCGGTTTTGTGGAACTGCAGCCGTTGCTCGATGCGCCAGAAATCCTCCGTGTGCAGGCACTCGATGAGCAGACCCTGACCCTCCGCATGAAAGAAGTCGACGAGCAGCTGGAGAGCCTCATAGAGACGCTTGTGGAAGTGTGTCGGCTTGTCCGTCTCATCGCCCGTCTCCATTTGGCGCGACATCTCACCCAGCACCGTTTTCCAAATGAAGCGCAGCGAACGATTAAAGTTCTTGGTCAACAGGGCGCTGTTCAGCGCGGCCAGGTGACAATCGAGGTACTCGAGCAGGGGCACAATCGCCTGATTGGCGGGCAGCGAGTCCGGCGACCAGGCCAAATGGAATACGGCCTTTTGCAGTGACATTTGCATGAGCGGCGCCAGCTTGGACAGAATGCGTTCGCAGCGATTCTCCATGTGGGTGAGGCTCGATTCGAGCAGATTCTCGGCGGACTCCTCCAGCGGCTGTTCGTCGGAACGGAATTCGGCGAGGGTGCGACGCACATACTCCACATTGTTGACCGTCACGCACATATCATCGGAGCAGCGGAACGGACCCTGCTGCTCATAATAGCCGCTGTCCGCCAGCGTTGTGTGTATCAAATCGCAATAGTGCATCGCTGCGGAGCAGACCACATCGATCAGTTGTGACTCGAGCATTATGGCCGTATCCTCGTCGGGCCAATTGATCACCTTCCAGAATTCTTTGATGTTCAAGAGCGTGCTGGCCGTGTCCACCGAGGAGCTACTGTAGCGCACAATGCGCTCACCCTCGCATATCGCATCCATGCGAATGGCGGCACGAATCCGCTGCAACGCCTTCGCCTTGCTAACCATCATCCAGCGCTCGAATGTGGGTATAAACCATTCGTGGCTATTGCTCAGCGCCAGCGGCTTCTCCGGCGGCTGTGGCTGGGCGGACAAGTGTCGCTTCAGCTGACAGAATTCCTGCAGTGCCAGAAACAGCTCGAACGGCTTTGTGTCCACCGGCTCGGCGTCGCCCTCAAGCACCGCATACTGCGATAGATTCATTCGCACCCCGGGCACCTGGCCAGCTGCCATCCGGGTGTAGACCTCCTCGCCGACCATCGCATCGTACTGCTTGTAGATAATGCTGAAGTACTGAATGCCATTCGTGCTGCGTGCGAGAATCAAACAAAAAAAATGAAGAAAACAGAATGCCAGAGAACACATGAGATAAGCGAACAAATAGACGTTTATGCCAAATACAGTGAAAGCTTTTACTAACGGATAGTTCTTCGGACTTTGTAAACTTCCTGCGTATGGATAAACCCAATATATATTTGTACACAAAATCCCCTATTTTATTTAAAATATATTCTTGGGTGTATTAAGCAGCAAAAATTGCAAAAATAAAACTAAAAATTAAATAGCTATAATTTTTCTTTTGAAGGATGTCGTTTGAGCTGGACGGATTTTATTAGCAGGAAATCAATAATTTGGGTTGAAGCCTAGTTTTTTTTTGTTAAATGCCCTTTTTTGTATACAAAAAAAAAATTCCTATATGTTGTATGTCTCCTGAAGCAAACAATATTTAATTATTGTTAGAAATTAAAAACCATAAAAAAGGCTTCACGCAATCAACATTAGATACTTTTTTGAACTAAAATAAAAGGTGTTACAAATATGTAAAATAAAAAAATAAAAAAATAAAAAAATAAAAATATCATACAAATTTGTTAAAACTTTTAAATAAAGAGTTTTCCTAATTTGTGAGTTTTCCTTTTTTTTAAAGCAGATTGTGCGCTCTTTAGAGCGTTCACTGTAGTCTTTAAGCAGGTGTTTTTAGCACAGAGAGTTGCCCTAAGCTGAAAATCGATGGAGCTGAAAACAGTTTCAAGTTTCGCATTTGTTTTTTATTCACCCCTGATTTTAAAGGCGCCAATTAGCTTTGGGGAATTGCTTCAACTAAATTTGCCAAATGCCGCTCAACACTTTCGCCGGACAAGGGACAAAGGACGTGGCGAAACTGAGAACCCATTCTGGAAACACTCGGGTCTTAAATGGGCCATCAGAATGCGTTGCCAGTTATGTCCAGCCGGGACGGACACGGGAACGTGAGCGCATTTTTATGACAGCGCAATTAATTTGAGGCTTATGTGTGTAAGCCACTTGATGTGCTCATTAGGAACCTTTTATGGCCTCGCTAACTAGCAAATATGCGACTGATTAGATGAGTTCTGACTCTTTTATTGTTGAGCTCTGTGAAAGGCCACATGGATCAAATATAAATATAAATAAGTATGTGAAGTAGTCGATTTTAGCCAAGATTACCGAAGCTTACGCTTAAAATCAGCATTGTGATATTAAAAGAGTAAAACACAAGCTAACAACAATTTGAGTAAAATTTAGAAAATTAATTATGTTTTCGATAATGAATCTTAATTTCAAAAATTTCAACTGGCAAGCAATTTATTCGATAAGGAATCTTAACTTTAAAAATAAATGTACTTCAGCAACCATTTTCTTATTGAAGTCTTAGATTCAATCAAAATGAGGTTTAAATGAGGTATTTTTTGTTCTTTATAATAAATAAAAGACAGCCAAATCTGATTTAAGCTTTGAGTAATTGTATAACAAAAGTCCAACTTTATAAACTGTTATACCATTTTAATTAACCTACTTTGCCTTAATTAAGTTTACGAATTTCCCTACTCAACAAGTTTTCATTGCTCTCAAAAGTGTTTGGCAATTAAAAGCCTTCAGTCTAAGATTCTTACTTAAAGAATATAAAATATATGTTTTTATAGTTTTCAATTGAAACACTTTACAAGGTGCACATTTTTATTATAGTAATAATAAAATGTAAAAAAATATTATCTGAAATCTGAGTTTTGAGAATTGGGAACCAATTTGCAAAACAAATTTTAAATAAAAATGTTTACTTTTTCTTTCCAAGGAAACAGATTTCATACAAACTGTAATTATCTTTGCCGTCAATAAGCAAAAATAATAATAAATTTCAGAAAGAAAATATTACCAGCAATCTGAATTTTAAGAATTTGAAACCAAAAAAATATGCTACAAAATTTAGTGTTTGTTTTTTTTTTAGAAAGAAAACACTGATTTCTATTTTCAGAAATCTGATAGCAACTGTAATTATCAACTGGCAAAAATAATATTGGTTTTCGATTGAAACTGAAAAACAAATAGCTTTCTGCAATCGGAGTTCTGTGCAAATTGTAATTATCTTTGGAACCAACTGGCTCATCAACGTGTAAACCGTAAAAACTAGCTGGATTTTATGTGTTACAGTTACAATAATGAACTTAATAGCTACGAAAAACAACAAACTAACTAACCAATTGATTAGTGGCCACTATAAACTTGACCCACAAAAGCGTTGCAATCGTAAAAATAAATAAATGTACTTGAATTTCGGAAGATTGGGTAAAAAAAAAAAACTAAGATGTAAGAGTTCTACTTGTGGGGGTTAAATGCGATTTTCGCTGCTTGTTTTTGTTAAACTGTTTGTGAATTTTATTTGGCTGGAACTGAAGCAAGTTTTTTTGGGGACAGCATTGAAGCGTATTTTATATGCGACACGTGCCGCACATATTTAATGCAAAGCCGGACAAAGGTGGCAATAAGAAGACAGGCAGACAGACAGTCAGACAGACTGAAAGCATGGCTCGTTTACTCACTTGTCGAAGAGGGCATGATAGTAGGTCTGGCCCAGCTGGATGTCGGCGGTTAATGTTGTTACGAAATTCGATAATGGATTGGGCAGGCATTGCGATTCGCGCATCACATTCTGTCCCCACATTATGGAGCCCTTGCGCAACGCGTTCACCACCTCGCCGCGGACACCCTTATTGAAGGGACAGACGGCGCGAAAGGCGCGCATCGAGCCGAGCAGTCCCAAACAGCGCAACAGAAACTCCAGCCGTATCAGCGACGGCGGATTCAGGGCCGGAAAAATGTCGCGATGTCTTCGTATTTGATTCAGCGAACGCTCCACGAAACCGTTCATTGCTTCCGCCAGCCACTGCTCCAGATCCCGTGTGAGGGCCTCCTGATTGGGCTGATTCCATTGCTTCTCCACATCGCTCAGCAGGCGATGCAAAAATTTCGGATCCAGCGGCGTCGAGCGATTCAGTCGAGCGGCGGCCACATATCTGCCAAAAAGGGGGAAAGTTGGGGGTATACTTGTGGGGATAATTGAGCGGGCTGCACACTCACCTGGCCATGGCGCACTGGAGGTCGGTGAGCTCCGCCTGGACTGCCATCTGATGGAGTATGGTGAGCGCCGGGCCGGGCAGGTCACCGCACCAGGTCCAGGAGGGCTCGTGGGTGGTCACCTCGTGCTGCATGAAGACCAGCTGCAGCTGTTCGATTTTGTGCAGCTGCTGCTCGTTGTTCTCCTCGGGCACATTGCCGCGATCCTCGCGCGTCGACAGCCACAGCTTGAGCCGGATGCGTCCCTGGACCGTGCTCCGGTGGCTGCGCGCCTCCAGCTTGAACCAGGCATCCAGCCCGGTGGAGGGTATCTCCGCTATCGGTATATTCACCGAACCGAGGAAATCATCCTGTGAGCCCTGACGTGCCGACTGGCAGACCTGCTTGAAGAAGCGACCCAAGCCGCGTACGCCGCGCACCTCGTTCAGACGCGAGACCGCGTCCAAAACGCAGCTCTCGTCGTCGTGGTCCCAAATGTCCAAATGAAAGGTGTCCGTGTTGATGTCATCGATGTCGCTGCATGAGAAACATTTGTACCCAAATCAATATTTGCTATTTGTGGGAGTTGTTTCCCCATTTGTTTTTATGATTGCGCTTCATTAGCCGACCATTAATTCGTTTAATTAGCTCGTGCGCCGATAAGTAGGCCACAGTTTGTTTTTGTTTTCGACAGTCGCATAATAAACCAAAAACATCTTAAAACCGATAATTTACCCATCCGCATTGCCATTTGCAGCTGCCGATTTGTGCGCTCTGTTTGCTTTATAGGCTGGCTTTACGCAATTTTGATATCTACGGACACATGGGAAATAAAGCAACTGCTACCAGAGGAACTTTACGAGCCGAATTTGTCGTGTCGTAATTATCGTTGATTAAGCTTTAAGACTAGCCTTAATATATGCCTACATCAAATGATTTTTTGTAAATTATTTTTTCTATTTTTAACTATATAAATAAAAGGTCTAAGAACTGCGGTGTAATCATCTATAAAAATATTTAAAAACTCAAAATTTTAACAATTGCTAAACTATAGAGTTGATATAATTGCTATTTTCTTTTTTATAATTTAAATAATAAATTATTATTATATTAAATAACAAAAAATAAAAAAAAGATAACAATAAATTATATTTCAAGCAAGACACAACCATAATAATATTAATATTAACAATAATATAATAAAAAAAATTAATATTAATTAAAATAATAATAGTAAAGCTTTTTAATACAATTAAAAATAAGAAGAATAATACTGAAAAACAAAAAATATCCTAAAGAGTTTATCTGCAAGTTAAGCCAGGCAGTGTTGGTAAACATAAAATACTTGCGTTTGACAGTGTAAAATAAATATTTAGAAATATATTGGGACAACCTGCTAACTAGTTAATAAATTTGCAAGCTCAATAAGTAAAATGCAACAAGAGCAACTTGTCTGCCAGTTAGATGACAGGTAGTTTATCTAAAAGTTAAATGTTCAATGAGCTAAGAAACAAATGATTGCGTTTGACAGTTGGAAATAAATATTTAGAAATAAATTGAGCCAAACTGCCAACTTTTTGATAAAAATTAACGCTCAAAATGCAGAGAGTAAATAAATAAATAAATGCAGCAAGTAAATTAAATAACATAAAATAAAGCTATCAAGGGTATAATTAAGCACAAATTTTTTATCAAGCTGCCATCTAGTGGTAAAGTTGCTGTCAATTTTACAATTTGGCGCTGCACATATTTTAACTTTAAGTTAAACGGCAGATAAGCAAACGCAAAGCAACTTAACTGCTTGTCAGCTGAAAAGATTTAAGAGTTGTATTACAGGCCGATTTTCTTTGCACTGCAGGCAGACAACAGACATTTTTTGTTCCTTATATTCATTGCAATTGCAACATAAAATTGATGGCGATTGCAATTGTCATTGTTAAATGTGTTGTCGATGTTATGGCGCAATTAAATTTGTATATCCTAAGCTCGTAAATAAAGCGACACAATGAGAAGCAGTTGTTCTTCTTATTCGTGTCAGAGATCGCAGCTCAATGATAAATTGTGTGTTCGGGAGAGGGGTGCGTATACGCAACATTTGTCATGCGGCGAGCCGTGAACGAAGTGTCTCCAGAGACAAAGAAATTTCAAAGTGTTTTATTTTGAGAGACAAAAAAAAAACGGTAGCAAACGGGGCCGTAGTAATTGAATAATTTTCAAGTAAATCCGCCATTGAGCAGCGTCATTTTGGCAGAGATAATGGCTAATGGACACGTGATTGAATTTAAATGCTCAAAATCACCAATTGCTTAAAGTCTACGTGTGTGTGTGTTTCTGTTAACTAATCACATTTAATGCACTTACAATTTAAATTTCTCATTCCATTTGGGGCTGAGCGTGTGCGGCTTTATGGTTGTCGCCTTGATTAGCTTAGCGGGCACGGGGCCGCCCAGCGAGTCGCGCTGCTCCCGTCGACCGGCCTCGCGCCGTTTGAAGCTCAAGCGGAAGCTGTGCTTGCGGTGCGGCGGCGAGTCCGTGACACTGTTATCAAAGCCACCGCTCATGTCCGCGGACAGGGCGCGCGGCGTCGGCGGCAGCGGCAGCGGCGACACGGGCGGACCGCCGTCCGGCTGTATGCCCAGCATACAATACGGATCCGAGAAGCCTGCAAGGACAGAGAGAGAGAGAGAAATAGGGAGAAAGGCAGACAGGAATATATATTACATAAATGAAAAGCGAGCAACATTAAATGGCAATTAATGACAGAGGCGCCTGCAGGCAGCTGTGCGTCAGCTGGCGACAGACGCATCTGGTCACACAGGGCGTATGATTAACATTTCATTTGCATAAAGTGCCGCTCAATTATTAAGTGCCTCTGATTTACACCCACACACACACAGCAAGCGAGCGAGCGAGTGTGGCAACCTTTGTGGCAGCTGAGCAACTGGCAATTCAACAGAGAGATAATAATCGATTAAATGGCTTCAATGGGCTATACGAATTTAATTCAAACTGAGCCAATGCGCATTGCTTTGTGCGACGACATAGAGATGAGCGCGTGCTTACAACGAGAAAAAAGCGAGATTTGAAAATTTCTAACAAATAGGATGTCGGTTTAGTTTCATAGTTTGATGGGAATGAAAACTTAGCAAGTCAAAATGTGTCAAATTTGCATTTATGACACAAAAATTAAAATTAGTTTTGAGATCTTAATTTCTATTAATTTTGACATCCACAATCGATTGTAAATAAAATTCCTGGAAACTAACAAAAATTTTGAAAAAATAAGTTTCTTAAATGAGTTTGGTGTTTTTTTTTTACAAAAAAGGTAAAAATAAATTGAAATTACTGAAAAGCATAAATTCTGACGGATATTTAGGACAAGCCATGACAAAAAGTTGTACCATCACATATAACGGTTTAGTTTCAGTTTTGAAACATATAAAAAAAAATTCAAAAAACTTTAAACAATTTTTTTTTCTCCATGATTTTTGACTGACAACTGAATTGTTTCACAATCAGTTTTGATATAGCATTTTATAATAATTTGGACACACCCAAACGATTAAAAATAAAATTTCGACATTCTAATCAGTATAAACTTTTCAAAAGGAAAAAAATTTTAAAAATATTTTTTTTTTTAAATGCATAAATCTAAAATGTAGAATAGATCTAAAAGACAAATCAAAAACAAAATTATAAAAGCCATCAAAATATGTTGAGTTTACAGTAAACCACCATCCACATGGAATAAATTCGTCAGATTTTCGTGATTTGTGTTCGTTTGAATGAATTTGGCACGGCATCAGCGCTAAATTAACGTATTCGGAACTAGTCAAGTGAGAGTTGTTGTATTGCTGTTCATGCCTGAATTGAAATAGTAGCGATTGCTGCTACTAATGAAAACTGAAACTGAGTCTGATGTCGGCCACCAAAACTGGCAATAGCTGCGACTAAAGCCAATTGAGGATGGCCAAACTAAAAAAAAAAAAAAACAAAAAAAAGAATAAGAAAAGAAAACAGAAAAAAAGCGACGCACTCATCAGCAACGTCTCATTGGCAACGAGTTGTTGTTGTTGTTGTTGTTGTTGCTATTGGCAGTAGAAGCTGCGTCGTCGCGAAAGCCGCATGCACCCAAACCAGACATTAGCCGTCAGCAGTTCATTTAGCAGATGGCAGAGAGAGAGATACATAGATAGATAGAGAGAGAGAGAGTTGGAGTTGGCAGCAGGAGCACTCAACGTATTCCTTACACATCCTTGAGCACATTAAAATGCGAAATTGCGTTGCCTTCAATAGCGGCTGCTGCTGCTGCTGCGGCTGCTCTTGGAGCATAATGAACAAAATGGGAAGCATTAAATTGCAAATTTATTGAACGAGCTGCGGAACAGAGTCGATGACTTGCCTTTGTGTTTCGGCCAGAGCGGGCAGCTCGCGGGTTGGGGCTCCCTAGCTGTAACTGTGACAGCAAAAGAAAAAAGTAGACACTTATCTTCAAAATGCCGAAGATGGAATACCCTAGCGGGCTCCATAGCTGATTTGCCCTGCATTTTGATAATTTTTGTCTTTATTATTAAAAAGAGTTTCGATAGAGATAAAAATGTTACATTTTGTAATTTGATGGGTGGTCATCAAAGAAATTTTCTTAAATTTAACGACTTTAGCTGAAAAATCATAGAAGATGTGGATTTTTTTTAAAATTGTTTTATGAGTTATTTATGAGTTTTATGAGTTATAGAGTTTATTAGTTTCAGAAACTAGATTTTTTTACCGATTGTTCTTTATGAGAATTTTAATGTTAATAATTTTTTTTATTGCCAAAAATTAAAAAAGCCATTCTTATGGCTGCTTGAAAATATAGCATTTCAATCCGGCAAAATCCGATATATGTATTGCTGTGTTTTCTTTATATATATGTTTATGTTTGGGTTTACTTATATATAATGCACTTGCATATACAAAAATATATAATATTATATACTTTATACCGATAGGGTTATCTCCTTAAATGTGTTACAAATTTTGTAACATAATTAACATACTCTTTGCTAGGGCATCCAAAATGGGCAAAAATGTTAAATATGTGAAGAGGGCACACATGGTGCACAGTTTATTGATGACTCGTTTGGCTTTTTGATGCGGCCAATCACGCACACACCCACGCACACACACACACACACACACACACAAAGAGAGACACACACGCAAATTCATAATGCAATTATTGAAGGGCGCCGCAAATCAATTTGCAAACTAAAAATATTTGCGCACACACAGAGCACTTGACAGATTGATACATTGAAGAGGGCTTTGTGTGTGTATGTGTGTGTATATGTATGTGATTGTATGAGTGTATGTATGCTTACCATTGGCATCCTTTGCCTCGAGGCCATCAGCCTCGATGACAACCGCGGATAGGACGATTATCTTTGGTTTATCCTCGGCGGAGGCGTGAAGCAGGCGATAATGACGATCCGGATTGACACCAAACGCGCGCTGTGCATGCAGATACATTTCGTCCTTGTAATGCGCGAACTGTGAAACAGAGAGCGAAAGAGTAAGAAGAGTGAGAGGTGACACACACATGTCAGCTAAATATCGCGCATACGCCGTGTGTCGCGTCAAGCATTTAATTGAATTTCATTTAATTATTTTGTCATTTATTTATTTGTAAATATTTTGCAGCAGCGATGACAAAATTGTAATATCATAAACTGCAACTACAAAACCAAACAAAATGACGTCGACAACAAAAACAACAAGAGAAAGAAATAAATTAGCATATTTTCGCAGCCTGTATAACAGCGTTTCTATACCCTGTACACAATAAAAACGGGCAATACCCTCTGCAGTCTTACACTAAAGTTATGCAAAAGTTTGTATAATATAAATATAAATATAAATATAAATATAAATATAAATATAAATATAAATATAAATATAAATATAAA
>SCDY01000539.1:0-56052 GCA_004143825.1 Drosophila micromelanica
GTCGGAGATGCCTCCTTCTACCTGTTACATACATTTCAACAAAACCATAATACCCTGTTTCACCCATTTTCAATGGGTTCAGGGTATAAAAAAAACAAAATACAAAAGCATCTGTGTGTAATTTTGAAAACCAGTTGTTATTTTTCAGCAATTGTATTTTGTTTTGTTTTTGCTCTTCGATCTCAGTTACTCGTATTTGGCTAACACTATTTTCATGGCTCAACTGTTAACGTTTGAACTTGAAAGCGCCAAGGTAGCGCCAAGAAAAGCTTTCACCACATGCCAAAAGCTTTGATGTGAGCTTTCGCTTTCGCACAAATTCAAAAAGGCGTTCGTTGAGTTTTATTGTTGATAGATGCGTTGATAAGCAAAGTACCGTTTCTTGAGCCATTTTATTTTAAAAGTAATTCTTATTATTATATAACTTATAACTTTTTCTCTTCTGCTTATTTTTTTTTATATATATTTTTTTGTTTTTTTTTTTTTTTTGGTTACTAAACTGATTTTGAGTATTGCGCTGTCGGTTACACCCGACTGCTCCGCTCTGACGTCAAATATAAAGCTTGAAAGCGCTTGGTTCGTGCAAATGTACCTAGAATCATATAAAACTTTTCAATTCTGGAAAATAATTTTATTTAAACTGTATGCCAGAAAGTATTTAGGGTATATTGGTTTTGTACATTTATCACAATAAGTTGTTTTTTTTTTCTTTAAATAATTATTTAAGCGACTAAGTAATAATGTTGTATAAAAAAAGAATACTGATAGCTGATCAAGTTGATTATTTTGAAATGAAAATATATATATCAATATTAATCAATTCTGGTGGTGAAATACTCAAACTGAGCCCCCCACTGAACTCGAGCGAAACAAAGGCTCAGTCAACAGACGTCACAGACTCTGAATCATCCGGCACTTGAGTTCGCACTGATCTCTATGTAAATATATGGCAAGAAATATATTTATGTGGCTTACGAAATATATTTGCATGCTTAAGTACAAGTGATCAGTGCGGAAACAAGTTAATAAAAAACTGACACAAGCTAAGCCAAAATTGCCACAGTTTGCGGCTAATCACTGGCAGAAGACGAACTGATAAGATTACGGCCGGAATTGGCTTGTCGGGCGTAAAGCTATCGTATAGTTAGAACCCAATTTTCTCAGTTGCCTCAGTTGCATGACGACCAGCAAGCTGTGCGGTTGAGACACAGTAAAAAAAGACGAAACAAAAAAAACGAAAAGCAAAAAACACAGCAAAGAAAATTCCAAAGATGGATAGCAAGCAGCCGCCGCCGTATAGCGAGATGCCGATGCCACAGCCGGGCTATACGCCCGCACAGACCTATCAGCCGTATCCGGCTGGACCCACACAGCCGCCGCTGTATCCACCGATGCCACAGCCGCCGCCGCAATCGACGGTGATCATCCAGACGACGACCACATCCAATCTGGTGCCCATCGGCAGCGGACCGACCCGCATACGCTGTCCGTCCTGCCATGCGGAGGTGGTGACCACCGTCAAGAGCACACCCTCTGGCCGCACACACTGCTGGGCCATGATACTCTGTCTGTTTGTGTAAGTATGTGTGTGTGTGTGAGGTGAATCAGAAACAAACGCAATTGGGCCACAAACAAGTGACATTCGCTCAAAACTCTCCACTGTACATAAGCCAGACACTTATCTCCGATTGTGTGTATGTGTGTATGTGTGTGTGTGTGTGTGTGTGTGTGTGTGTGTGTGTGTGTGTGTGTGTGTGTGTGTACCATTGTTATCTCAACTGGCTGTGGAGTTCAGTCAGATAACACAAAAACAACTGCGTTAAACAGCCACAATGGCAAGAACATTTTATTATGCTAGCTACAAATATATATATAAATGTATAAATATATTTATCTGAATAATCTTACTAATACTTTGCTATGCCTTTTTACCCTTGCAGCTGCTGGCCCTGCGTCTGTCTGCCCTACTGCATGGACTCCTGCCAGAATGCCAATCATTATTGTCCCAACTGCAGCGCCTACATTGGCACCTATGAGAATTGATCACCATTATAATATATATATATATATAAGCCACACATATATATGTATTAAGATTTTAACTCTGAACGAATTATATATATATATATTGCCGACTAAGTAAATTCACACTGTAAATATACGAGTATCTAAAGTAAATTATTACGTATACGCCCTGGTTTTTTATTTACTTTGAATATATGGCAGGTCTCCATGTTTGGTTATTGTTTTTTGCAGCAACTTTTGCGAGAGTTCAGAATTCGTTCGCTTGGAATGTGCACACAAATGCATCGTTAATTATTGTTAATTAATTTTTGTTGATAATAATCGTGAATGCAATTTGAAAGCTTGCTTTTGATCCCACACAATTTATTCGCTAAGATAAACTGGAACGATTTCATAAAAATTGCTTAGATATGGTTGGCTATAATTATAAAAATATTCACTGGAATATATGGAAATTATAATTATCAGGAAATTTGTAATCGATCTGAAGGCTATGTAAACTAGCATTATCTGCTATTAGCTGAGTTCATAAAGCTATTCGAGATTAGCTTTTAGCTATCAGAAAAAATATGAGTCAAGAAAGAAATTTTTCAACCATAATCGTTTTTATAGACCAATTGTAAGCTATGAGTCAGAGTATATAGGAACACATATAAGCTACTGTGTATAATAGAAAAGTAATATTAGGCAGAATTCTGACAGCTAATGGCTAAAAGTCCCCGTTTATTTCAGTGTTCTCTCCCCTTCTCTGTCGCACTCTCCTTATCAGTTATTGCCACGCCTGGTAAGATAACGGGTTACGATACCAGACAATAGCTAACCTCAGCTGCGTTCCATATATTTATCAGTGTAAAAGAAACCTTCGAGTTGTGCAGTTGAGATTGTAATTATTATTTGAAGAGCAACATGAGCCAAGGATATACGCCGGCACAGACTTACCAGCCCGGCGGGAGTGTGATCATCCAGACGACGACCACAACGAATGTGGTGCCCATCGGGAGCCAGCCGTCGCGTGTCCAGTGCCCCTCCTGCCATGCCGACATCCTGACCAACGTGAAGCGTACGCCCACCGGACGCACCCACTGCTGGGCTCTGATCCTGTGCCTCTTCCTGTAAGTTACCCGCCTAGCAAACACTTGCAATGCAATTGCAAAAACGGTTTTTCCCCAACAGCTGTTGGCCCTGTGTTTGTGTGCCCTACTGCATGGACTCCTGCCAGAATGCCGAGCACTCGTGCCCCAACTGTGGCGCCTACATTGGCACCTATGAGAATTAATTAATAGCTAATATATTTTTATATACGAACGAACGAATTATGTATTGCCGACTAAGTAAATTTATATTGTAAATATATGAGTATTTAAAGTTAAATATTACGTATACGCAGAGTTGTTTTTTATGTTTTTTTTATTGGTATAACAGTGAATAACGCATAAGTAAACGCAAATTATTTTAACATATCAATTATGATTGTACATTTAATAAAATAAAAAAATATATATGTATATACAACATAATTGATTTGAATGTAGTCGTGAATGCAAGCTGAAAATTAGATTGATTTTTTATTGATTTTTTGTAATTCAGCTTTTTTGAACATTGAAATTGAAAAAAAATTTTACAATTTTAAATATGACAAGTATCTTGATATATATTAATATATCTTTAATAAGTTTCAAATGTTTTAAACATTGAATTTGACTTAAAATTTTTAAAATTTTAAATCGTACAAGTATATTGATATATGTATCTAATATATTTTTATAAAACTTGATTGATTTTTTAATTGATCCCTTTAGATTCAACTCTCTTAAACATTGAAATTGAAAAAACAAAAACTTTCGAAATTTTAAATAGGACAGGTAAGTTGATATATTTTTTTTATAAACCAGTTTTCATATCAGCGAATTTTTGATTTTCCTATGAAAAATTATTACTTACTTAAAAGTAAGTCATAATTTCTCTGATTAGTTGCCTCGTTTGTTGTAAATGTTCAAAAAAAATAGATGATAAGGGCAAATAAGCGTGTATTTTAATACCAGTGTCACATTATTATTATCTATTTTCGGTGGTTACTGATTAGAAATTTGATATATACACAAAATATATATAGAGTTCTCCCTCGATGACAAACATTTCTACAGCTATTTTTTGGGGGCTTTTGTAACCAAGTTTCGTGGAAACAGGTGGGTGAGGGCAATACAGTTTGAAAAATTCCCCCTTTTCGAGATGTGTTCCCCTCTAATCTGGCCCTAACAGATAAGTTCGATGGCGGACATATTTGTTTTATGATATTTGGGCGCATTATCGGCGTTTAGTTTAGTCTAACCAAAAACGGCCAAGTGAACGGTTCGGTTGCTGATAAATAAGGCTAATACACAGGGCTAACAAGCGAGTGCAGCTATCATGGAGAAGAAGAATCCGCCGCCGTACACAGAGCAGCCCCAGCCGGAGTCGGTGCCACAATTGGTGGCACAGCCGCAGCCGGCATATCCGCAGGCGCAAATCGGTTTTCAGCCCGCGCAAACTTACCAGCCGTATCCGATGGGGCCCACACAGCCGCCGATGTATCCGGCCATGCAACAGCCGGCCGGACAGTGTGTGATAGTGAATTCGACGAGGCCGGCCGGACAGTGTGTGCTAATAAACACGACTACGGTTAGCCGTGTGCCCGTGGGCAGGGATCCGACATTTGTGCGCTGTCCCAGCTGCCAAAACGATGTGGTGACCACGATTCAGTCAACGGCCACAGGACGAACCCATTTGTGGGCCCTGGTCCTCTGTCTAGTTGGGTAAGCCGCTCCCTGAATGCCCTATCGTCCCACTATCTTAACCAGAAATTGAGTCAGCCTGCTGATAATGTTTCCTTGGAAGCGAATACTGTTATCTGCAAAACATTCAATCATAAATTCGTAACCAAGCAAACGTTGTCAAAAGCGAAATCGGGCCTATTTAAGCGGTTATCTATATTGCCAATAATCGAATCCATTTTAATCCCTTTACAGCTGCTGGCCCTGCGTTTGTATTCCCTACTGCATGGAGTCCTGCAAGTCCACAAATCACTATTGTCCTGTTTGCAATGCCTTTATTGGCACCCGAGCGATCTAAACGTGTATCAAGGAACTAAGCCAATTTTGTCTAAAAAAAAGTCTATTTTAACTTATGTTTACTTATGAGCTCGCCAAAAAAAAAATACTTTTTTATGCCTCAAAATAAGGCGAATTGTGGAAGATTTTTATCATTATAAGCCAAATATTACATTGTTTTAAAGGATAATCTAAGCAAATGTAATTTTAAGCTAGTGAGAAAGTGGCAATCGGGCATTACCGACTGCTGTATACACTTTTCCGGTCTTCAATATTATTGTCATTTATGGAAAATTTCGTTTTGAAGGTCATGTATAACGTTTTATTAAATTAAAACTTGCTTATATCGTACATTTAAGACTATTTCCTGGAAAGGATCGGGACTATCGATTGAAATTTAAATTTACCCGTTGAAAAATTTTAACTTAATGACATTTTAAAACTAAAAATTTTGTTGAAAGGCATTTCTAGTCGTTCTTAGGCGAGATAGGTATCTGTCCGAGTTTGGACTGGTGGAGATATAGCCATATAAGCCATTGATTTTTAATAAAAATGTGAATTTAATGCTGTTTTATTTTTAATTTGTTTAAATTAACGTTTTTTATAGCATGAAGATATATAATGTTGCATACTTTTGTGCATGCACATAAGGTTTGTGTCGTGGCTAAGCTAATCATACTTATTGTTAACTGTTTTCAATTTGTGAGAATTAAATACAACTTATTGTCACACCAGACATTAAGCAACACATGCTTCTGATTTACTAAGCTCTTTCTATGTTTATACAAAAAAAAAAAATACGAAAATAAATTCGCCACACAAGTATGTTTATGGGTTAATATTTACAAATCACAGTGCGCATTGCCAACAGCAATTTTAAAATTTGCAATTCCGTTTTGTGTTTACCATGCTTGTGTAGCTATCTCACTCTCACTAGTCTGACAAACACATTCAACGGCTGCTTACTCTTGCTGCTTTCGTTTTTTTGCGCCTTGTTCAGTTCGTTTGTCTTTGGAGAAGTCGCCGGTCGCGTCCGTTACTTGACGAAATTGCGATTATTCTTTTGCTTTCGATTTTATCACTTGAGTAAATTGAGAATTTATGCGTCATTGTGCATACAAGGGGGATTTCCCTGTAATTGCGTGATCGTGCAAATTAATTTGCAAACACACTTTTAATTTCAGACACGTGCAAACACGATGGAATACAACAAACTGCCCCCGAACCCGCCCCCGTACTCGCCAGAGCCCGGCTGGAATATGCCGCCCGGTGCACCGCCGAGTGCGCCGCCAACCGAACTGATGCAGCCGGCACCCGTAATGTATATGGCAGCACCGCCCCAACCGGTCAACGTGGTGACCCAGAATACGGTGGTCGTGGATAACTGCGGCAATGGCATGGTCTGTCCCCATTGCAATGCCCGGGTCCGCTTGCGCGTGGAGCACCATGCAACGTGCACCACCTACTTGTGGTCGGCAATACTCTGTCTATTCCTGTAAGTGCATGGAGAAATCTCAAATATCGCTTAGCTGGCAAAATAATGCAACGTTGCTCTCTCTCTCTCTCTCTCTCTCTCTCTCTCTCTCTCTCCACAGCTGCTGGCCGTGCGTCTGTTTGCCCTGCTGCTGCAACTGCGGCTACAAAACGAGCCAATTCTGCCCGAATTGCAAGGCCTGCCTGGGCAAATTCTGAGACAAAGAAACGCCAAAAGAAACAAACCAAATCTTAAATCATATTCCACAAAGCTGATTAGAACATGAATATTCCTATATACGATATACATATATGCATATGTATCATATATGAATAAACTGATATACATATATGTATGTATATAAATAACCAGATAAAGACACAATTTGAACCAGCAAAAATGAAATCTAAACAAACATTCAAGCATTTGAAGTACACAAATAAGTTCTCTTATTTATAATGTAAACATATACAAACGTATATACAAACAGAAGCATTTGCTTGATTACTTTCGTAAAAAATATATATTATAAACATATATTAAATAACAATTGCGCGCTCTTTTAAATTTAATAAGTGCAAATAATTAACGAATAAGATCTTGTAATTTAAATTCTGGGAACAAAGCTGGCAACATAAGAGCTTCGTTAATGTTTCAGCTACATTGCTTAGCAACATTGCTGCCAAGCAACATTTGCTCACATGTTGCTGGCGCACTGTGGCTTATGAGTAGTTGAATAAGTTGCGAATTGCTTAATGGTAATATAATAATAGAAAATATATAGTACAACATGTAAAACGTAAAAAAACAAAATATGTAATGCCTAAAAAATTGATGATGCATAGCCATATATATATTATACTAAGTGGCAAGTGATGGCTGACAAATTAAGCTTCCATTTAAAAATGCTAACACAGAGAAGAAAAATGTGATTCTATTATTATTATTATTTTTTTTTCATTCCATTCATTTATTTTTTAGTTCTTACACTATTTTAGACTTTGTGCCACTGTGCAGCGTTTAGGGGTTAACATGGCAACAATCGGTTGCCTTTGGGTCTCATCTGCGTGGTTAACTTCAAAACGCTTTCGTTGTCACAACGCGCAACAAGTTCGCAATTTTAGGGGATAATATTTTAAATATATAAATTAAATATTAAATATTAAATATATATAAATATCGCTGTGAGTACAAATAAGCATTCTCATGATTTGATTTGAATAGCATAATTACTAAGTATGTAATATCTAGAGATAATGCTTAGTTGTGTAAGTGTGCGTGTGTAGATACATAACTGTAGATACATAACGCCTTAAAGTAGGCAACTACTCAGCCAACATTAGCATATCCAAAGGGTGTGCCATCAACGCAGATAACACTCGGAAACAACCCCAAAATAAGGGAGGATAGTTTGAGGCGATAGTTTTCAGGTTGAGTTGGCTGTTTTGTATTTATAGAACCTACCTTCAAAATTATGACATCACTGTGTGCAGATAGTTTTGAGGGTGCCAGAAACTGACATCATATATATACGTATGTACATCATGTACATCATGTTATTGAAATTAATTGCCTGCCACATGCCAATGCAATTAACCAATATCAGCGCGCATTCGCCATTAAGGCCCGTATGCAATTAGCCAGAAACAAGCAACAATCATATATTGTGCTCGATTTTAAAATGGGGTTCTATTCCAGATGACATTGCACTGATTGCAACAGGCCGAGCACGCAAAGCGTGGCCAAGACCAAGGTCGCCACCACAACTGTAAATCGATTGTAATTGTATATATATGTTTTTTTTTTAAGGAAAATGTCAACACCTGTCGGTCCTGAGCCCAAGAGTCTGGTCTGTCCCAACTGCAGTCAACAGGTGACAACGCGCACCGAGGCAAAGGCCACCAACAAAACGCATTTGATAGCGCTTATCATGTGCCTCACCTGGTAAGGAATCGATTAAACTAACTTTTACCAATTATTAAATATTTCATATATTTATATTTGTGCAGCTGCTGGCCCTGCGCCTGCTGTTTGTATTGCACGGATTGTGCGCGGAACACGGATCACTTTTGCCCCTCGTGCAACGCCCTCGTTGGCACCTACGAGCGTTAAACCTTCACGGAGGAGCTATTGAAATAATGAGATATTTGAAACTTGAAAGAAACACAGCAATCAAATGCTTTTCTAAATAATTGTTCTTGAATACAGTCGAGCTTTGTTTTAACATATATTCTTATTTTAAGTTTTTTTATATACAACGCAAGTTACCTCCGAAAATTACTAAGAATCTAAAGAATATAATTAAACAGAATACAGTTTAAATAACACGGAATTTATTCTCTTTCTTTGATATATATATCTCCAATTATATATATTTTACGCTTGGAACTCTTTTTGAAATAAGAAAAGAGTTTTTTTTTTAAAGCAAAGCAAAGAAAGCAAATTAAAAAAAAATTAAAAATATTATTAATATGAAATAAATTCTATAAAAAATATGGTGAAAATATTCTAAAAGTGTTCTATAAATTCTATAATTCTATAATACATAATATATAAACAAAGACAATATAAACACTATTTATTGTATTGTACTATTGTATTTATATTGTCTTTGATATAACTTTAGATGTGTTCAAATATGTTTTAAAAATAAAATGTTTTAAAAAAAAACTTCAAGTAAAATATTCAAATATTGCTATGATAATCACTTGCAATACAACACAAAAATGCTTATTAGCTAAAATACAATTGTTATTGCATTTCATTATAGCCAAGTTCGACTGTAACTCACTGCCTTTAATATTTACTCAAATGCAATTTTCGATGTTAGACAAAATGAACTGTTAAGTGTTATTTTTTTTTTCTTTCGAAATGTCGCACATTAATAAACAAATATTGAAATTGAAATAAAGAAATGAGTTCCTTAATAGTTCCATATTATGCGATAATTGCGTATACGCCGCGTAATGTCAAAGTCAAATGCCAAATTGATAAGCTATAAAAGCCAGTTGAATTCAGGACGCTCAACGAATTCTGAAACATGGAGATGGATCTGAAGCAACTGAACTACGCATATGTGACCACGGCTCCGCCTCGGGCTGAGCTGGCAACCGCCGTAGCCTCTCCAGCAGCTCCGACAGCGCCCGCTGCTGTCCTGGTGCTCAACTCGAACGGTAAGTGAGCAAGGCAACCCACCCAAAGAAAGTGTAATTAATCCAACTGCTGCTGCAGCTGTGCCACCGCTGGGACCTGTGCCGCAGCGCCTCACCTGCCCCAGTTGCCACAACACGATGCAAACACGCCTCGAGCGACGCGCAACGAAAAACACGCATCTCTTGGCTCTAATACTCTGCCTCACCGGGTGAGTCAGCTAACTGGCATTTCTTTTTTTTTTTTTGGTTCACATTATTACCTAATTGCAGGCTGGTTTGCCTGGTGCCGCTGCCGTACTGCCTCAAAAGCTGCCGCAGCCTGCATCATTATTGCAGCTGCTGCAATCAGTACATGGGCAAAGCCGTCAACTAAGTCTTAGCCATGGCCAAGTGCTATCAAAGAAATTAATTTGAAATTGCAAAACAAAAACTTAGGGAAAACAAACAAAATGTGTTTACTTTTTTTAGGAGAGTTCACTTACAGCACAAATTTTTAAATGTTTAAAGTTGCCAGCAAAATTTAGTATTTTTTTATATTTATATAACATATATCATATATCTTCATATGAACAATAGATTACAATCAAATTTTTTTTGCATTTATATAGCTAAACATTTATCTATTTAGAATTAAAAATATATACTGTAAAAATAAATATATATATAAACATTTTATCTCGCTTTTTTTAAACTCTAAATTATATATTATTAATCTGTTTAAAATTTGGAATTATATAATATTATATATTAGGTAACATTTAGAATCTTTTTTAAATTTATATATGTATATACATATTTTATTGTATTTTCAAGATCCGGTGTCCAATAATTTTTTCTAGTTAATTGTTTGTCAATTTCAAATTCTACATTTAATTATTAATTCTAAATAAATTTAGTTCGTTCTAAAGATTACACTGTACGCATTTAAAAATTATTCTCAACAAATAAAAACATTCTTAATTCTTTCATCTTGATTAATTCAAGGATCTTATACATATATTATTTTTTTTTTATTTTTCAATAAATTTCAATTTTTTAATTTCTGAACTATCAAATTAAAGATCTTTTATGAGAATCTGTTACAAAGAATCATTTGCACAAATCAGCATCAAATCTTCTTCTGCTAAATCAGCTAAAAGGCTGCACAGCAACGACAAAAAGGCTACTGTAAATACACACACACACCTACGCTAACTTTTTGTTATGTATGCACTCGGGTATTTACGCAGTTAACATTGACGGACAGCTATTGACTTAGAAGCGACATTTCACGCTGCTCAGTTTCAAAGCGGGCCGCAAACGGAGCAGACCTCGTGCGGAGGACACCAGTTGAGAATTTGACCAGTTGATTGGTCAAACAATGGCAGACAAATCGAATCTGTATCCGAAAGTTGGCGACGCGCCACCGCAATACGGCGATTTGGGCGGGCCAACGATGATACCAACGGAGACGCAGCCGACGGCGCCTACTCCGGCCGCAATTAGCGTGCAACAGCCAAATGTTTATGTGCAAGGTTAAGCTGAGCAATTAAAGAAGGAACTCCTGTTAATTACCAACTATTTAGGTGTGCCACAAAACCACTTGGGCCGCATGCCAACAATGGCCACCTGTCCCTCGTGCCAGGCGCGCCTGATGACAACGGTCAAGCACGAACCGAGCACCAAGACGCATCTCCTGGCGCTGGCCATTTGCCTGGTGGGGTAAGCACCAAACAAAAAATATCTATCTATCAATCCGAATATCGAAATCTCGATTGTTGTTCCCTTGCAGCGGCATCTGCTGCTGCTGCATTCCCTACTGCGTGGATTCCTGCCAGAGCTCCATCCACAACTGCTCTAACTGTGGCGCCTTCATCGGCGCCTATCAGAACTGAAGCTACTTCAACTGGGAGAAAATTTAAAAAAAATATATAAACCTAGATAGCTTAAAAACACACACATTTTTAAATGTTCTGAAAACAATTTAATGAAATTTGCACCAAGAAAAAAAAGCTCGAACATATAATAGATTTTGAACATTTATTTTAAAAATTTATGAGTGCAAAGCAGTTTTCAGACAATAAAAAAAAAGATACACTTTTTACTTAGTTCCCACCTATGAAACAAACAATCTTTGTTTTTTACCAGGCAAACAAAATCGAAATTAGGTCGTCAAATAAATTGTCGCAGTTTAGCTTAATTCTAGGCTAATTAACTGCCCTGACCGTATTGTCTAAAATTAATATATATAAAATTAATATATATAAAATTAATATATATAATGGGATCTCTGAAAGATATATATATTTCTCCTTCTGACTTCGTTAAACAGGCAGCAATGTGAAGTATCTGACGTATCTTTTAAGATCGCTGAAATCTATCAAATACAATTTGTTGCTGAAACATTTTTAGGAGCTTTTGGCGTCATGTGTCTGCAACATTGTTGCCGGCTGCCAGCGAATCGGCAAAAAGAGTGTGATTTTAAAATTGGCTAGTGTCAGATCTGTCAGTGGATAAACTGATCATGCAACCTCAATTCGAGCAAGCTGGTGCAGCGAAAGCTGGAGATGATCCGGAAATCAATTTCCAAACAGTTAAGATAGTCGTGGATCAACGTGAGAATTTTTTAGTTGCCACAAACGCCTGTTGCTGACATTATTGCAAACTTTGCAGAACCGCATCCGCCGATTGTGGGACCGGTTCCGACCGTCATCAGCTGTCCCCACTGTCAGGTGAAGCAGGTGACGCGCATCGAGCATACGCCCCATATGCGCACCCATATGATTGCTGCGCTCCTTTGTATGATGGGGTAAGAACTGGGCGTGGCACAGTTTTAAGACAGTTTTCTAATATTTTTTTATTCTTTGTTGTTGCTGGAATCCTGGACAGTTTTTGGTGTTGCGTCTGTTTGCCGTACAGCGCGGGCAGCTGCATGAATGCGAATCATTTTTGCGGCAATTGCAATCAGTTTGTGGGTGTCTATCGCAGCGATTAATGCGAAACAATAAAAACAATAAACGTAAACACACACACAATGCGAACATTTTCTGTTAGGTGTTGAAAAGCACACACACACACACACACACACACTTATATTTCCCGTAAGGTAAACAAATTGAACGGAGAGCTTTTAGCAGAGTATCTATCGGAAACCTACCACAAAGCTGCGCGAACGACTTTCGCTGATAAGGGCGTCAATTTTCACGGCAGTTGACCGAAAATTTGTCATAGCTCAGTCGGAATCTGAATTATGGAACATGCGCACCCGGAACAGCCCAAGGCGGAGGCGACGCACGAAGAGCAGCCGCTGCTGCGGACACCGGCACCGCCCAGCTACGATCAGGCGACGGCCACGCCCGCTGAAACAACGGGACCCGGACCCGGACCCGGACCCGGTCCGTTGCCAGCCAGCACACAGCACACGGTGATCGTTGTGCCGAACGGTACGCAGTACGGACCCGAGCCCCAGGATGTCCAGTGTCCGTTCTGTCACAACTATACACGGACCCGGGTCTCCTACCGGCCCAATTCACGCACCCACCTTATCGCCCTGGTTCTATGCTTGCTGCAGTGAGTAATAGATAATGGATAGATAATAAATTCTTGAGTGATAATGACGGTATTTTTTCGATTTTCGATTTTCGATTTCGAATAGACTCTACTGCTTTGTGTGCCTGCCCTACTGCATTTCCAGCTGCATGAACACCAATCATTACTGCGGCATGTGCGACCACTACCTGGGCACCTATTTGCGCAGATGAAGTGCCCCACTCTACCCCACCCACCCACAGCCGGATGTGGAACTCCAAAATCAACGTTTACCTGCAGCTTTCGCTTGGGCTAAAAATAAAAATAAGCCACAACAGCTACGTGAAATATCCAGATAATGTTTATGCACATTTCTACCTGCAGCTTAAAAGCAGGCGTTTGTGTGTTTGTGTGTACCTTAGATAAACTGTTCAAATAAATTTTTAGTTCTATTTTGTATCTAAAATTTCGTGTTTTTTTCAGTTTCGCAGTTGCCGCAAAAGATTGCCAAAAGTTTTTTTTTAAAATACTCTTGCAGCGGGTATATTCGCTATTGTAAGCCATAGAAGAAGTCCCATTGAAGAACCCATTAAGTATATATCAGTTTGATCTCTTGTTATGTCTGTTTATTTATTAGTTTATTAAAACTTGCCAAATATGCAGTGCGAATATTGAAATAGGCGGAGGCGGAGCATTATATCATATATATTTGTATAAGAACATTCTTGTTTTTCAAAACAACTTTTACAAAAATGTCAAATTATGCTAATAAAATAATTATTTTGTAGCTTTTCATATATTTTTTAAAACAATATTCGCTCAAGAATTTAATTGTTTAATGAAACATATTTTATTTTTAAAGTTATTAATAATTTTTCAAAAATTAGTTTTCAGCAAATCTGCTCTGTTAGGGTATTCAAACTTCGCCCATGACAACTGTTATTGTTTTAACCGTTTTGTTTTTTTTTTTTTGCTGTAGCTTTTAAGCTCGCTCTCAGCAAATCTCTGTGAGCTCATTTGGTTAGCGCTCAAACCGAATTCGAATTCAGTCGTGTGTTGAAAGTGAAACGCAGCAGAACACGACGAGAACTGAGCGAGACACGACCAAAAACGATCAACGATCAACGACTTAAGTCGCAGCTGACGCAGCAATTAACAAAGCTTGTTTTTGGGCTGTGTTTCTACCTCTAAAACGACTGAATCATATTGAAGCTAAGGCTGAACTTCGCACCTAACTTAACTTAGCCATGGACCAGAAGCGCGCCATGCTCTATCCACAGGTGGATTTCAACACGCCGAGCGCCCCGACGCCGTCTGCAGCGGAGCTGGCCGTGCCCATTGAGGCGCCGCCGTCGTACGATGTGGCAATAGCAGCGCAAACTCCCGCTCCAGCGACGATTGTGATTGCGCAGCCACAACAACAACAGCCCCAACAACAACAACAACAACCTCATCTGGTAGAGCCCACTTTTGTGCAAACAGGTACAAGTACAAAACTTGAAATTGCAAAACAACAAAAAAAGGTGTTAACCAACGAAAAAAAAACAATTGCTTAAATTAAGGTCCCACAAATTTGGGCCCGAATCCCTGCCGAGTGCTGTGTCCAGCCTGTGGCGTACAGAAGACCACACGCATGACGCACACGCCCAATGCACGCACTCATCTAGCTGCCGCAATCATCTGCCTTGTCGGGTAATATAACTGTCTATATAACTGTAAAGATATCAAGTTCATTTGAGTTTCGTTTTTTTCAGTTGGTGTGTCTGCGCCTGCTTCGTGCCCTACTGCATGAACAGCTGCCGCACGGGAAATCACTATTGCCGCAAGTGTAACACTTTTTTGGGCGTCTACAATCCACAGGGTGTTAAGTGATGAGCGCAAAAACATTAAGATAAGATAAACGTTGATCTATTTGCATAGGCAGTTAAAAATGTCAGCTGTTTGAACTGTTGTTATTTTAAGTCATTTGTTTAAGTATATACTATAACTGATCATGCATACATACGTATTATGTTATGTGTGTATAGCAAAAACAAGTTGCGTTCAGTTTTCTGCTTTTGACGGCCTTTGGGTTCCATTTTTGCGCGTTGCGTGGGCGATAAAAAAAACTATAAAAACTATACACAACAATAGTGTGAAGAAACGTTTGCTGCTTCACAGTTATGAACATCATGCAGATTCTAATGTTGTTGTTGTTGTTTATTTGTGCGCGCTTTTTTTCAAATGTTCAGCGCTGCCAGATAGCAAGCATAAAATTACACTTTGCAGCACTCTAACATTTATCGATTACCGCGGCAGCTGATATTCGCGGTATCGAATTTGCAACAGTGTAGTGCATTTCGTGCTAGATGTTTCTTAGTTTTTGTTTATTAAAGTAAAAGCCAAATCTGTTAGTGATAGGCATAACATGTTTGAAAAGAAGAAGCAGGCCGAGCACAAGCCCAGGGATGATGGAGTTGAGCTAGAGAACCAGTTCATAATGCGTTTCCCCAAGGTAACGTTCGCATCTATTTTGACACATTCCAGTGTCTGAAGTGTCCTCCTTTTGCAGCACCTGGCCAGTGTTGTACACGAGTACATACAGGCGGGCAGCATCAAGGATCGCTTGAGTATACAGCTGGATCAGGATTTGCGGTATGGCGAAGTGCGACTGGATGACCAGTTGCTGTACGCCAAAATCGTGGACCTGCCCACGGTTATGGAAAGCTACAAAACGATTGACAACAAAAGTTTCTACAAGTCCGCGGACATATGCCAGCTGCTGATATGCAAGGAGGAGCCGGAGGATGATACGGAGAAAGAGTCGCCGAACAAGAACAAGAAAAAGGATCCCAACAAGGTGGACAAGAAGTATTTGTGGCCCCACGGCATCACGCCGCCCTGCAAGAACGTGCGCAAGCGACGCTTCCGCAAGACGCTGAAGAAGAAGAACGTGGAAACGCCCGAAATCGAGAAGGAAGTGAAGCATCTGCTGCGCATTGACAACGAGGCGGTTCGCGTTGATTTTGAGGTGTTCAATGAGGAGGACAAACCCAGCGATGATCTGGATCAATCGGACGTGAAGCCGTACAACGAAGCCGATGAGGATTTGCAGGATGAGACCATGCGGGCCAGCGATAAGACCGTCAACGAGAGCGCCTCGCAGCGTGACATTAACGTGGAGTCCGACGACGATGAGACCATCAATTTCGACTTGCATCGTGCACCCAATGTGGGCGTGGCTGCCCACGACATTTTCGGCGAAGAGGTCTCCACCACAGATGACGAGGACGAGCCCACAATGCCCGGCAACAATTCGCGTGCCCAGCGCCACGAACTGGAGGAATCCTCGCGGCTGTCCGCCGACGATTCACGCATGTCCGATTTCTTTGGCGCCGCCAGCGGCGGCGGCGGGGGAGGCGATGGCGGCGGCGCCAGCCACAGTGACATCAAGATGGAGCACAACGAGTTCAGCAAGTCCATGTTTGGACGCGAAACCAGCAGTCCCAAGCTCAGTGCAGCTGGCTCCAGCTCCAATCTGGCTGAGCCCAGTGGCTTCTACGAGAATCAGTTGACGAAGCGTGAGGACTTCGACCACCTGGAGTTTATGGACGAGCCACAGCCGCAGTACACGCAGCAACAGATTCACGAGAAGATCAATCAACTGACGCGCCAAATCAGCGAGCTGAAGGCTCAGCAATCGCAGAAGTCCACGGAAATTGCGTCCATTCAAAATGCGACGCTGAAGCAGCGAATGCAGGAAACGCTCGACAATCTCTACACACAGGTAATCGAGCGCGAGCTGGAGCTGAAGGACTTTGAGAACATGCTGGAGCAATAGATTTAAATTGAATTAAGCTAAATTCATTACTTAAAATTACGATCAAAGTTTATATATAAATATATAATCTTGTGTCAATTGTTTTTACATTTTATTAACTTTTCTTTTTGTTTGTGTATTTTAACCAACAACAAAGGGTTGTTTACTTCAATAAATAAATAAACAACAGATATACTAGGTAAACAGCTTGACGATGTTTTTGCTTATCGATAGATGTTAGCGCCTGTTGGCCGCCGATATATCGATAGTTCAGCAACATTTTGTGTTTATTCTCGCGTCACATACGGCAACTCCGCAACAATTTTCTATTTGGCCAGAAGACAATTGCAGAAAGTTTTTCACTCGTCAAAAAAACATTAAATATTTGCCAATTGCACATTAATGGAGTAATTCAAGTAAAAGTGTGTACATTTTGTAAGCCAGCAGCGCTGCGCAGTTACCGTTTGCGAGCCAGCCACAACAACAGTAGCAGCAGCAGCAGCAGCAGAGGCAGAGGCAGAGGCAGCAGCATTGACAAAAACAACAATTGCAAAAATTCGGCCAGCTGCATTTGACATCTATTTGGTCAGCATTATTATTATGGACAAAAAATCATCGCCCGTGCGACGACAAAAGCGCCAAGCGAAAGTAATCGAGGAGAACTTCTGGGACTGCAGCGTCTGCACGTACAGGAACTCGGCGGAGGCGTTCAAGTGTCGCATGTGTGACGTGAGAAAAGGTGAGTGACCTCGATTTCGATTTTGACAGCGACAGAGCGTCGCGGCGTCAGCGTCAACGTCAACGTCAACGCCAACGTCACATTTGAATTGCGTTGAAGGACGGCTGCAAATGGGTCGCACTGAGTAATTTGCCAAGCAAACAAATTACTTATGTGATGTGGGCAGCTCAGTCATAGCCATTTATCGTTTTGCTGCTTGGTCTCACTGTTTTCCTTTTTTTTGTCTTTTTTGTGCTCCAACTTGAACTCCTGGTGGTAGGCACCTCGACGCGCAAACCGCGCCTGAACTCGGCGCTAGTCGCTCAGCAGGCGGCCACATTGCCGGGTGCCAGTGGCGGCAACATGCCCAATGGCAAGCCGGCGTCCAGTTCGCGACATGGCAGCGGTCACGACAGGCAGCGACACAAACGGTATCCAGCCCGCTTGAAGAACGTGGATCGCTCGACGGCGCAGACGCGTGAGGTGACCGTGAATTCGGTAACCGTTTTCATCACAGAATACAAGGCCAAGCCGGTCAGCAGCCGACGCGAGTCGAGTGAACAGAGCTTCAGCGAGAGCAACGATAGCCGGAGTTAGGTTTAATTAATAAGCGCGCAATTTGTGTTCCCCATTACCTATATTTTGTTTGTCCTTTTTATATATGTAAACATATATATATACACATATATATGTATATTCTCTGTCGGCAAGCGGCCACAATTCCTTTTCCCTATCCACACACACACAAATCCAATGTCGTCTAAGTGTACAACTAAAAATTGTAAATTCTAATATTAGGTCTAAGTACAATTGTAAATCTATATAGCTTGTTCTTAAGTTAGCAGGTATTAAGCGATGTTCACGTTCATCCAATTCTCAGCCACAGCATCAAATCGATAAATCCCATGCATAAGAACTTCCACTTGTACTGGCTATTGTTGCTAGATGACTGCATTTAAAAGACGCTGTGGTTCGGCCGCATTCTCAAAAACAAAAATAAATTAGAGAAATGGCCATATAATTGAATGTGAAATCGAGAACCTTGTATATATATATATAACTACTTTTTTTCAAAAGCAAATTGAAAACAAACAACTGTCTCGTATTGTAATATTTGATTCCTAATTTATTGATTTGTAAGCTCATCGTATATATGTTCTACAAATCTATTGTTTATAAGTGTCAAATTAAAAAGAATATAATTTAAATAAGTGCAAGTGCGAAATGTTCTATGTTCACATCACGCCCATCGAATGGGCAGACAAAGCGACGACGAGCGCCAAATGTAAACAACAAACAAACATAAGTGACAAAACTGAAAACCGATTCTCAATTTCTCTCTCTGTATGTAGGTTGCAGCAGATCAAATAACCAAGTTCAAGTGTCTCCATTAAATGGTTTGTGTTTTCATTCAACTTGTTATTTATGATTAATTTACTAACAATTTTCTTTTTTTTTTTTTTGCCTGCATGACAACGAAATATATAAATAGTAAATTTGCTAATTTAATTAATTAAATATATATATAAATTTTATTTTTTTTATGTATACAAGACTGATTAAGCAAATACCTAAATGAATATAACGATAGCCCACACAGAGTTCAGTTCGTTTGTGTTACCCTCAAATAAGAACACACACAACTAACAGGCCCAATAATACAATACAAAATACAACAACAATACAATAGATGCAATTATTAACGAAAAACAATTTTTTGTACTTAGCGAAGCTTTAACGCTTTGCCTTAAAAAAAAAACACATACGTATAGATATATATAATAGAACATATTTAGCTGAATCAATGAATTTTGATATACTTTTTAGTAAGTTTTAGATATGCATGTTATATGTAATTTTTAAAGGATTCCCCAACACACACACACACAGAGAAACTGAAGCTAGTTGTTCTTTAAGTTGTTGGCAAAAGCTTTGCACCGAAAAAGCTCATTCAAAACTGCCCGACTGAGTAACGAAAGTCAAAATAAAACACAAAAACTTCCAAAACAAAAAAAAATTGCAGCTAACAAAATTTTTTAGCCAGTATTTAAAGTTCATAGTTTATATAACTTAGCAAACGATATACATAATTTAACAAATGAATAGCAAACGAATAAACAACAAAAAACTAACTAATTAAAAGCACACACATAAAATAAAAATTAACAAAAAACAAATTTCAAATTGTGTAAAGCAAAGTTTTAAATAAATTTCAAAACTACACTTTAAAAATGTCTTTAAAACGGCACAGGGCCAAAATCAAAAAAAGAAAACAAACAAAAAATAAACCTCCCCCCCTGCCCAACCAACTACCCTAACTTTGTCAGGCAAACGCTAACAAAATGTGTGCTTTTCTATGTGTGTGTGTGTGTGTGTGTGTGTGTGTGTTGGCATCATCTGTATCTGTATCTGTATCTGCTGCTCCTTCAGCCAACGCCATCTCTGGCTACGCCTTTGGCAGCTGCCTCAACTTTCGCACGCTTCGCAAATAAATTACAAATTGTTTCGTTCCAGCGTCGCTGCCGCTGCCGCTGCTGCTGCTTGCACTGCTACTACTTACACACTGCCACGCCCCACACAGCCGCCCCCCATACCCCCCACCAAACTATATGCTGCCCCCAACACAATTCGTTTCAGTCGACGCTGACATTCGAAAATTTTGTTCGCTTTTTCTCTAAAATGTTAAAATTCACAAGTCCCTCCTCGGTCTGTCTGTCTGTCTATCCCTGACTGCCTCAGGCTTGTGTGCTGGTGGGTGGGGGTGTGTGTGGGGGGGGGGGGAGTCCTGCCTTTGCCGGCTAGCAGAACTTGCGTTATCAGCGACGCTCTGTGCGCTTATCTTCTTCATGTGCGCTGTATTCGTTCGTTCTATTCTATTTTATTCGCTCTCTCTCTCCTTCCTTCGCTCCTCCGTTCGTTCGTTCGTTTCGTTTGCTGCTCCTTTGCCTTCTTATCCGTTTGTTTGTCCGTGCTTCCGACTCGTCTGTGCGACCGTTCGCACATCCTGCCAGCCCCACCCCCCCTGCGCCTCATGTTGCCTGCCTTTGTTACACTTGCCGTACCCTCTGCATATATATGTATGTATGTGTGTGTGGGTGTGTGTGTGTGTGTATTTGTGTCGTAGTCAGCAACAAAAATGTGCAGCATTTGGAAAATGTTTGAGTACTCCTTTGGTGTTAAAGTTTTACATCACGCATACGCCGCATTGGCCCGATGACCAGCGCGATCATCACAAACTGGACAGCCCAAGCCCCCCCAAATTTATACCTACATATATATAGATATAGTTAGATATATGTACATACATATATTTGTGTGCAGCAAAAGTTTTTAGAGTCGGGGCGAGGGAAAATTGTAATCCCAGCAAGAAACTTGAGCGCTTTATGGCACGTGTATGTTACTGTAGCCAACTTATGTGTGTGTGTGTGTGTGTGTGTGTGTGTGTGTGTGTCATTTCTCCCCTCTCTTTCCATCCACAATCTTAAAGCTAACGCCTCACTTTAAGCTCGCGCTTTTGGTTTTTAAAGTTTTGCGCGTTTTAGGCATTATCCGTTTTAATTACATTAAAAGTTTTTGGCATTAAATAAATTGCAGCTGAAGCGGGTAACGGGAAGCGGTAACGGGAGCGGTAACGGTAACGGGAGTCTGAACTTATGTCACTTTGATCCCAGTTTAGAGAGCAAGAAGTAACTTTTGCTGTTCATGCGAGAAAGGCCCCCGCGCTGTTTTAAGACAATGGAACAGGACACAAAGGCAACCCCCCTCAAACACACACACACACACACACACACACATAGAGCGTGCCTCTATCTCTTGGCAGTTGGTGTTCAGTGAGTCGCGTTGTAATCAAGTTTAGTGTTTAAGGCTTTAAATTGAAAATTCCGGCATTAGACAAGGAATGCGACGGCCACGTTCCCGTTAGCTTGCCACTGAAAGGGGCTTGGGGTGGGCCTTAAAAAAAAAGGGGTTGTTTGAATTTTAAGGCCGCTCGTCGTTTGCATAGTTGCAACAAATGAGCAACAAATTGCAATCATGGAGCGCATAAATCAATTACACAGGTGCAGAAAGGGAGGGAGGGGGTGTTGAGGGGTGGGGGGTAGCTTTTTGAAAAAAAACCAATCGCCGTTGGCTGCATGAATATCGGCCGTAATTAAATCATTATGGACACGACCAAACGAAACATATTCAAAAAACTACTGAGTGCCACATGGAACAAGGCTGCCACAAAGCTTGCAGCACGGCCAAGCACAGCAATGTCACCCCCCCCCCCCCCTACCACCCCTTCCACCCTCTTGCTGCTAGCGTCGCCGTCGACGTCAACGTCATTGTATTTATTTCTCATGTTAAAATCAAATTCCCGCGTGTGCAATTTTTCATTTGGCCTGAAAATGAAAAGGAAGTGGAAAAATGTGTTAAGGTGCGTGTGTGTGTGTGTGTGTGTGTGTGCTTCTTGGGGGTTGCAGAGCTGCTTCCGGCGTGCTGTCCTTGCGCCGACATCCCAGGTACCCAGGTAAAATGGCCGTAATGCGAGCGCCTTAAAGCAGACAACTTTAAAGAGCTGCAGCCAAAAAATTGCCGACAGGTACCACGAAACATGCCGCATGAGGCATGCTGCCAGTCCTGCAGCACACACACACACACACACACACACACACAGAGGGGCACAGCTCGCGTTCTAAACAAAACAAAATGCGTTGGCAAAGAAGGCGCTGGCAAAGACGCTGGACGAAGGGGGAGGGGGAGGCGGGGAAGGAGGGAGGCGTAGGCAGCTGGCGACGACGACGACGACGACAGCAAAAGCAACGTCATTTTTGTTGCTGCCACACAGCACACAGCCTGCCGCCTGTAAGGATATGAACATGGACGAGGACGAGGACGAGGACGAGGACGATGGCGGGGACGAGGACGAGGACGGGCAGACACGACACCAAGTGTACAATAGCTTTAAGCTTAAACTCTCGCACACTCGCACACACACAGACAGACAGACAGCGACACACACACACACACACACACACACACACACACACACTGTACATTTTATAATACAGGGCCACGAAAATTTTCAAAAAAAAACTCCAATCAAGCAACTGGGGGCGAGCTTTGGAAACTTCGCAGCTGTTTTCGAAAGCGCTCGAAATTCGAATTCCAAAACTCTGCAGAGTTCTTCTGCTGCAGCTGTAGAGCAGGTGAAACACCCTGTACGCACCGGGGGAAAATTCACGGACGAGCGCTATATGTCCAAGTCCAAGAAAGAAAAATACTTGCCATGCGACAACATAGCCAAAAGACCAGGGCTGCATAAAAAAGCTGAGCTGAAAACTTAAAAAAAGAAGTTAAAAATTTTTAGTTTGATATAACGGTTTAATTTTTGTAACTAACTCGAAAACTAATCCAAAAACAAAAGAAATCAGATATCTGGAATACGTTTAATAAGTAACGTTTTATTCTGATCAGATATGGTACCGTTATCGCGATCTAACTAAATTTAGCTGGACCGTTTAAACTGTGTCAGAGCTTGAATGCAACAGCAAACAGCAAAATCCACACCGAACTAAATTCAAACTGTCTTATCAATAAACGAAACTTGTGTTTTACAGTTTGTTCAGCTGACAAGCTGATAAGAACTACAATACGTGCACTGAGAGAAATATGTGCACATAAGATGAACACAAAGCAAATATACTTGAATTTGAATTAAATTAAATTTGCATTTATTATTAGTTTTAAATTAAATTTAGTTTTTATTTATTGTTAATTTTGAGTTAAAATTAGTTTTTGCTTAAAATTAATTCAATTTAATTTTTATTTATTAAATTAAATTTAGTTTTTATTTATTATTAATTTTAAATTTAATTTAATTTTTATGTATCATTAATTTTAAATTAAATTTGTTTTTTTTTTTTATTATTAAAGGTAAACTGGGAAGGGTTGGCAGAGAAGATAAAGTAATCTATGCTTTTTTTTTTGTCATATTAAATTATGTTGAAAAATTTGATTATGCCTTAGAAATTACCTTATAAGCAACAAATATCCTTACCCTAACAAGAATCTAAGAAAGACAAAAGCTGTTTATTGCTTTTAATATTTAAAAGATACAAAACTAGTAGAAGGAAAAAAAAGAATGTAAGTAGAAGGAATGAAGCAATATATTTTTCTATAAAAAATAAATAAGAACAGAATCGACATTGATTTGAAACAACATTTATACACATTTTTGTGAATTTATCATATTTAAGATTTAGTTCTGCTCAAAAAACCACAAAAGAAATTTAGGTAAACATATGGAATGCGAATTTGATTCTTTCGAAGCCATTTTTTAGTTGCCATGACGCAGCCCTGGCAACGGCAACGGCAACACAGGCAAGGCAAGGCAAGGCAAAGCGACCAGGCAGCCAGCCAGCTCCAGCTACAGCTACAGCAATGGCTACGACGACGACGACGGCGACGGCGACGACGAGCTGGAGCTCGGCAGCGATGCGGGGCTGGCAGCGCCCATTTGAGGGAGCCATCAGGCAGCGCATTTGTCGGCACAGCGCACAGCGTTTGACATTTCCCAATACTTGATGGGGCGGCGCGCCAGCAAGTGCCCAGAAATCAGCCAGCCAAAAATGAGATAAAAGTATCGGGTACTTTATGGCGCGCACGCCACCAAAATGTATCAGCTTGATGGGCATATGGCGTGCCCTAGCGCAAAACTCGCTACTTGATGGCGCGCAGCGGCCCAGCAAGTTTCGGATTTGTGTGTTCGGCTCGCTGCGTGCTGGCCAATCGCATACTTGATGGCGCACTCTGGCTGTGCCCCCAACCCGTGCGCTGTCGTTGCCGTCGACGTCGTCGTCGTCGTCGTCGTCGCTTGCGAGTGGTGGGTAGTGGATAGCGTTGGCAGCGGGGTACCGCACTCTCTCACACTCGCTCTCTCTGAGCGAGTTTGCATCAGTGTGTGCGCTGAATATAGAAGAGCGCTGAATGAGCAGTCGCCACATTTGAAATCCAACGGACTTTTGTCTGTGCCAGCCAATTTCGCATTGGGGCTGCACTTGAATTCAACTGCAGCAACAATTACAAATGTGCCATTAAAAAATGCAAAAAACAAGCAATAACAATAACAGTCAGACACACACACACACACTCAAATACATGTACTTGTTATTTGCTATTGTGTGATTTTAAAAAAAGGAAAAGAATTTATTGCCTACTTTGCAGCGCTCGAAGCTGCTGCGATAATCAAAACGTCGCAATTATCTATGCGTATGCAATTTATACTCATATAAACTACACACACACACAAACACACGCACACAGAGTTGCATTTGCATGCATAACCAGAAACAGAAACGTTTCCCTTTATCAGCCCCCCCCCCCCTCGCCCTGCTTTTCATGTTGCACATTTCATGCATTTCCTTTGTGCAGCCAACTTATCAAGCTTCCTGTCCGGCAACCCGCAGTCGCACCCACATCCACACACAGCAACCGCCCCGCCCCGCCCCTCAAAACCACTGACCCGTCTCACACTCTGACCAGACGCCATTAAGCATATACAATAATATATTTCCCATTTGGCCCAATGTATATATGACATGATTCTGCATTTTTGCAGCACGCACATTATTTTTTGTGATTATTTTTGATTTTCGAAATACTCTTTTCCATAAAAAAAATACGTATTTTAAATAATATGCTTAGTAAATTTTTAATACCTATGAATTAGAATTATTATTTTGTACAATAAATAATTAATTAGAACTTTAATTCTTTCTATAAGGTTACCATGGTTTCAATATCGATTTCGCTACAATTTCGCCTTCAGACGAAATTCTAATCGATTTAGAAAAATTTTTATATATAGATGTATATATACTTTGTTTTATATTAGCGTTAACCCTTGACCCGTTAGTTTTTACATATTTTGTCATTATGTTGCGACGCCATTTTGTTGGCAAACGGAAGTGCCGGCCATGTTGTTGCGGTTGAGAGCATTTTATTTATTTATTTATGCATTTTTCACATTTATTGCGCAAAAATGTTAATATGCATTTCGGGCGTGGCGGCATCCAGCATTGCAATTAGGTTGCAGTTGCCACAAAAAAAAATACACACAACAGCAACAGCAACAACAACAACAAAAAAACGAGTCTGGCAGACAACAGATCCTAAGGCCATTTTAGCCATGATCAGGCAGGTGGCTGACGCTGACACAGAAAACCAGACGAACGACACCAACACTGAAGCCAAATAACATGCAACAGGCCGTGGCAACAGCAACAACAACGGTAACAACAACAACAACAACAATGAGTTGAGGTGCAACAACTGCAAGACGCGACTCTTGACATGCATATGCAAAGGTCTTTCCCAGCTTTTGTTCTCGCTGACAAACAATTTGCTTTTGGCTTTTGCAGCGAGGCCTTCGCAGGCGCAGGGCAAGCGCCAAAATGCAAATGACGCGCAGCTCGAGAACATGTTATACCCTGTAATCATTGAACATGGTTAAAATAAGGGTATTTAGTGCAAACAGGCTAGAATTAACAGTCAAGATGATCGAGCTTGTCCGTCCAATTCGAAAATCAAATTAATTACAATTAAAAATAATTCAGCTTCTTTTAATGAAATCGATAACTATCGATAAACTTAATATGAGCGAGCGAGAAATTATATTCAGTACAATTTATCGATACCTCAGCTTCTTTTCTTTAAATCGATTAATATAGATTGCATGTATTTCTTTGACAAATATCGCACAAATTCACACATGAAAAATATTTTCAATAATCAGATTCATTATTAATTATCGATAACTCAGCTTATTTTCTTTAAATCGATAACTATCGATAGGCTTAACAGTCAGATGATCAAGTTTGTCCGGCAAATTTGATAATCAAATTTATTTCTTTTCTGTGAATCGATAATTATCGATATATTGCCGAGAACTTCTTAAGAATATCTTGTACAAATTCACAAATTAAGAATATTTTTTTTTGTATACCTCCCCCATAATAAAAGTTATGGTATCTTCTAGTCGGGTAGTCCTCTATTTCTGAAGAAGCCTTTGATGTGCACCGCTGCACCACCCGCTACATTTAAAAACCTGGTCGCCCAAGCACGCAATGGCCAAATAATCAATAGTGTTGTTGTTGTTGGCAATGCAAACCGTTTTCAAGCCAAGCTGTCAACTGTTAAGCTAATGTCTAAGGGCCAAGACGGCAAGACAGAAAGACAGCTGCCAGAGCTGGCTGAAAAGCGAGCGGAAGTCGTTGTCACATCAAATGGCGACAATAAGCACTTCCGCTACGCACAAAGGATCGCACGGCAAGGAGTCCTGCCCGACCAAAACTTTCGTCAAACAAAATATATAAAATAAAGTAAACTGTAAAAATATTGAAGCTCTAATCAGGCAGCGCTCGCAACAACAACAACAACAACAGGAGAAGCCACAACAACAGCAACAACAACAAGAACAACTACGTCACATGTCGAGACCCCGTGAGTGCTGCCGCTGCCCCCATCCCCTTGCCCCCTGCCTGTCGGCAAACCCCCCGCCAAGGGCTCAACTACCGAACCGAACCCAAACGAAACGTGTAAAATTCCAAGCTAGAGATGGCCGCGTGTTTTTTTTACAGCACATAAAAAACACGATACGGCATTTTGCAGGCATTTTTAAATTATTGCATACAATTTTAATTTAATTAATTTAAAATATTTTATTTGGAAAAATTATTTATTTGTGTAATTATTATAAATCTCTTTTCCAAAAAAAATATTTTTAACTTATTAGATTTTTATGCAATAATTCTGTAAATATTTTAATTATTTATCTTATTTTAAAAATATTATACTATTATATATTGTATTTTACCTATTTTAAGCGTTGATAATAATTTCAAATATAAGTTTTAACTGACAAAAACCGGTTAAAAATTAAAAATAGTTTGTTTTTGGTACGAAACCGGGCTCACGAACCGAACCCAAAGACATTGGTTCAAACCATAAAATCGAACCACTGGTAAGCCATATTAACATACATTTATTATGTATTGATAATAATTTTAAATATTGCCAAAAAAACGTTCAATTGTTTAATTTTTTTTATTTGTTTTTACCTATTAAATTGAAGTTAACCCGTGTCACGTTGTTAAATACGACACGACACGCGCTCAGCTCTGTTTCAAGCCAAGAAGGAAGCTGACATTTGACAAGCTTTTAAACACACACACACACACACACATATGTGTGTGCATATATATACCTGGCCACATGCCTGTATAGGTATCTGGGCATATAGTCGAGCGATAAACCCTTATCTACAGCAGAGGGCTGTTGGAATGTTGGCTGTTGTATGTATGTACATGCTGTCTGTCTGTTTGTCTGTCTGTCGTTTGGAGGGTCTGTCTATATGGCAAGTTCCCATATTCCACCAACAACTGAAAGTTGTTGCTGCTTCTCGCTCCTCTGCTTTTGCCGATCGTCGTCGGCTCTTTGTGCATTCTTTCAGTTTGCTTTGCGCTCGCATTCGCTTTGCCGTCCGTCCGCCGTCCGTCTGCTGTCTGCTGGCTAACGTACTGGGGCCTGGGTTGTCTCCGGTCTCCAACGAGGCATGCAGTCATCGCCGTTGCGAGTTGTTGTCGCTGAATTCAAGCTGATTCATCGAAATTAAAAATAAGTATCTGTATCTGTATCTGTATCTGTATCTGTATCTGTATCTCAGCGCTTGTTTCGCATTGTTCTCATACACATACTTCTTGTTGCTGTTGTTTTCGCTCACTTCACGTAGAACGCTCGCATTTCCTGAGCTCTGTATTAGAGGCTGTGACCCTGAGCTCTGCACTAAAAGTTTACTAAACCTTTTAGTTGCATTCCTGCAACAAATTTTAATTGTTCAATTAACAACAACAAAACACAAAATTCACTCAATCAACTATCACTTCCAGGAAACTAACCGATCTCAGATTTCCCCCCGCTTAGAGTCTAATAAAATGTTTATCAGATGAACTGTTTTTTAAGAATTTCCCAGAGGCAATTGGGAATACAATGGAAAATGTTACTTGTATTTGTTGTAATTTATTTAGAAAGAACTTAAAGTGAATAGTTAAAATGTAATTTAGTTGTATTATATAAATGAATTCAATATATAATATATACTTTCTTTCCACTTTCTTATAAATACAGAAAACATAAAACTCAAATCCCTTTACAAAAAGTCAATCTGAGCTTAAAATTTGAATCCTGAGATGTATTTTTGTAAATACGTAGACAATTTTTATAGCTGCAAAAATTTATAAAACCCTACAAGAATTTTTCTAAAAAAAACTTAAAAATTTATTTTTTTCGGATGCAGAAATCTTTATTCAGTAAAAAAATATCTGAGCATAAACAGGTGACAAAAAAAAAACCAGCAGATTTTTAAATAGTTGCCCAACTCACATTTTTAACTTTAAGTAAACTTTAAGCACATTTTTGGAAATGGAAAGCTCTGGCCAAAAAAAATTAAACATTTTCTTTAATGTTATTGAAGTTATTTCAGAAATTGATAAAATATTTAAATGAAAAGATTTTTCTTTTATTTTTATGTATAAATATAGTCTTTTCCCAGGAAATAATAAAATTTATAAAAATCAACAATTCCTTATAGTATATTACGAAAATCTCATACAGCCTCATACCTTAGTTTAATGTGTAAAATAAAATATATTAAATATTACTATTATTAAATTCATATTCTATATAATTGTTTGGTTTTTACTCATTATCATTAAGCACATTTAAAATCCAATATTCTTTGCTTTAATCAAGATTTTTTTAAACTACTTAGATTCAGCTAACTTTTGTCAAGTTTAACTCATTTCTCTCGGTGCATTCGTCTACTTTCTAGTACAACCTAGCTAAAGGTATTTCAGCATCACACACACACACACACATACACTTCTGTTCTTGTAGGGCTCTGACAGCGGAAACTATTTGTAATCTCGGAGCAATTTGGACACCTGTTTCAATATTGCAGCCAAGAAATCTTGACACTTCTGTCGCTGATCCTCTCCCGGTTGCAGTTCACGGCAAGGGGAAAGTTTTGCATTGTGTTGTGTGTGTGTGTGTGTGCAACATCCGGTTGCAGGGGCAGGTAAGGCGGCTGCCCTTTGACACTGACGAGGATGAGAATCCCCTTACCATGGTCCTGGTCCTGGTTGCAGCTCCGCTGTGATAACCTTGCCGCGGTGGTGCTTTATCAAATTCTGGTCACCTTGGGCGGCATTTACAAAATGTGTGTATCCACTAAAACACACACGCACACACACACGCACACGCACACCCGTTTTTGAAAAGGGCATATACGGGACCGCTTTGGATTAAAATTTCTTGCGTTGCTTTTTTATGTGTTGAATGCATTTTCTCTGCGCCTGCGACGTTAACAGCAAGAATGGAGGGAGATGGAGAGAGACAGAGAGAGAGAGAGAGAGAGGGGAGGGGTGGTATATGGGTACCGGGAACGGGGCACAAGGGACAGACAGAGGCATTTATTTTCGGCATTTGAAGTTGGTCCTTTGAAAACGGGGGTTCAAATTCAAAGCGCTAGACCGAACGCAACCTACGTGCGAAGGGTTGTTCTGTATCTGTGTGTGTGCGTGTGTGCGTGTGCGGCAAGGAACACATTTGGATGCCAGACTGCGTCTCAGTGTCGACTCCCTGTGTGACATTATGCGCCGGCAGCAACGCCAAGTGCAAAGCAGCGAGCGAATCGATTTTGGAATTCGTCTCATGCGAATGTGTGGAAAACGCTGATAAATGGAGGAGGAGGAGGAGGATTCCTGGACCAGGAGCTGCCCATTGCCATGCTAATGAGCCCAGTCTGAACTAACTGCAACTGCAGCACCCCCCCGCCCATTCCTCCCCCAATGACCGATAAGGTCTCTGCCGCATTTTTACTTGTTCGCCTATGCCGACCCGATTTGGCGGCCTTTGTTTACCCACTTTGACGCTGTGATAAGATAAGGCAAAGCCGCTTTTACCCACACACACCCAAACACACACCAACACACACACACACACACACACATATACATGTATATAGTGCCCATGGCCAGCTCGTGACTCGGCGACTTCTTTGAGCGAGTTTTTCAGTAAATTCAAAATGCATAGAATGCAAATGTTGGTTAAACAACATTTTGCCTGGCCAAAGACCACACAGAGCCAGGTCGCAACAACAACAAATGTAGCAGCAACAGCAACAACAACAACAACAACCCGGGGCGACTCTCAGAGAGCGTCTCTCGTACGTGTTTTTGAAGCCAACTCAAAGGGGGAGAATTTCCATAGATCCGAGTCGGGTTTTTGCCTGTGTCTTGAATTTGTAACCGAAACTAGAGCTCAAAATTTGTAAAGAGTCCCAAACCAAGTCTCTGGCTTAGATTTGAAACTGCAACTTGGAAGTGGCCATAGACTCTCTGGGCCAGATTCTACACACTATAGACAATAGTTGTTGTGTTAAAACAGTTTCCATGGTAATATCAGAAATTATATTAATAAATCAAGTATGCCTGTACTTAGCTGAAAATGTTTTTACACTCATTTAAAATATGTTGAACTTTAATTGAGTTTAAATTTTACTTAAATCAGGAGAAAAATTCTTAATTCTTTATACGTTTTGAAGTCACTTTTTAAGTAGGAATTATAGGAAAAATTACTAAAATACCTATATTGTCGGATTCAAAAAATCATACCTGATATAAGTTCGAACTGCTTGACTTCAGAAATTTCCAACTTAATGAGATATCAAGTCTGAAATGTGCTGTTTTAAATAAGAAATATTTGATTTTTTCTCTCTGTGTACAACAATTGTTTTCTATAAATTGTGGCTTTATGTCTTACTTTATTTAACTATTTTGAGTGAACTATCTGTAATTTACTCATTTAAATTTTATTTATACATTTTATAAATTCTATTTAATATATCATTAGATATTAAAAACAGATTTTGTATTTAGTTTTTACCAAATACAATGAAAATATTTATGTTTTCAACTCATTGAAAACTTATTATTAGAATCTATAAGAGCAGAAATATATCATATACTTACAAAAAAGGCTCCAAAAGTCTTAAAAAATTTTTAAAAATAAAAAAGCTTACAAAAATATTTTTTTTTAATAAACACACTTGATTTTTAGAGATGTAAGGAATAAAGCGACAGTAAAAGAACAGTTATATCAAAATTGTAACTCCTTTTAATTGTTGCTTATTATTTCAAAAGAAGAAAATTTTGTTTTTATAAAATTTTACGGCGCAGGTTTCTTTAGGAAAATTCAAAAAATAAAAATCGCTCGCAAAACCAATTTTTTTTGTTTTAAATGATTTTTAACAATTTTAAAAATAAAAACTAGACAAAAAATTGAATATCAAATTTGGTCTCATAATTGTTTCAAAAGAACTAGAGTATGTTTTTATAGGATCTTACGAAGCAGGTTTTTTCGCTCAGTGTATGCTTAAACTAAACAGTCTGCAATTTATGCACACATTTTGCATATAAATTTAGCATAAATTAGTAAAATTCAAACCGAGCTGAATCCAAGTGCAATAGATATTCTAAAAAAAAAGAAGAAGGAACGAAAAGTGGCTGCTTGAGCTTGGATAACGGCACTCAGCGCAGCTTTAAAGCTTGACATTGGTAAGCGGCTGTGGGAAGCTGCTTAAAGCTTGGCATTCAAAGTGTGGCCAGGCCTGCAATTGATTGCACAGCATTAAGCAAAATTTCCAATTGGGTGGCTTCTCTATATGTGTGTGTGTGTATATAAAGTAATATACGTGCATATATGTACATAATCATGTGGAGCACACAGTTGTTGTTGTTGTTGTGTGGGACGGACGGACACGCACGACGCACGTTTAATGCAAATTTAAGCAGTTAGCAAGCAAGTAAAACCGTTATGTCTCTCTAAGTGTGTGTGTGTGTGTGTGCGATATGTGTATGTGTTTATATATAGAATGTGTGTGTGTGTATGTGTATGTGTGCGTATATTTCGCTGCTGATACATAATGCAGGGCAATATAAATAATTGCAAATACATATATATAATTTGTGTGTGTGTGTGTGTGTGTGTGTGTGTGTGTGTGTGTGTGTGTGTGTGTGTGTGTGTGTGTGTGTGTGTGCGCTGCATAACCGCATTTGCCGTTTGCATATGCTACAGATATATATGTACATAGGCATATCCTTTATATAACCAATGCATGCATTTAAATATGTATCTGCTGCATTTTGCATCACATTGCATTGGCGATTGCAATTGCATTAGTGTGGCGTCCTTTTGTTCATTACACGCACAGTGCTTGCATAAAATAAATTTACAGCAAAATACTCGAACGCATTTGTTCAATGAGACAAGCGACAAGAGGGGAGCGTGGAGCAGGGGGGGAGTGGGGTCAAAAGGGGATGCTGAGTTCGTAATCCGAAACGCCGCACGGACATGCCGTTGCAACTCTTGCTGCTAATTGTTGTAAACCACCCCAAAAGGTATACATGCCTATATATAAATTCATATATACATATATATGTCTTGCCCTCCCGTTTCTTAAAGAACTTTTTGGTATTTTAATTTTTACATATTTTAATTTTATTTCAGTTTCTTCATGTTTTTGTGTTTCTGTGTGTGTTTGTTCGCCTGAAACTACAACAAAAATATCAATAATCAAATAATATTAAACTTAATGCTAAACTTGTGTACTCAAAATAAACGTTACGAGTTCAACATAGATATATTTGTTGTTGTTGGTGATGTTAGATTTTGGGTTCTGTCATCAAATAAGGCATATGTAATATTTATATATAAATATATTGCGTTCAAAACATATCGTTGCAACAAAACTGACAGATCGGGACTTTAGCTAAAAATTCAAAAAAACAGAGCTCAAAAAAACTAGACTTAAAACATATACAGCTACTATAATATAACATAGTTCATCATTGTTTTTCCACTTCTTCCTCTTCATTGTTTTATATCATTTTTTTTGTCTTTGCTTAGTTAAAAATAAAGTTACGTAATTCTTGTATTTTTTAGCATATAATTTTTTGTTGTTTATACATATATATTTTATATCACAATAGAAAAAAGAATTAATTCACATATTCTTTTCAATCGTTATAGTTTTTTTTTGTTTTTAATTTTTTGTGTTTTTTGTTTTTGCTTACTTATAAATTAAACAATAAAAAAATGTACAGAATTTTCTTTAACGTTTCTTTTGTGTGTTTTTTGTTGTTTAGTTTTTTTTTTTTTTTGCTAGTAAACAAAGTTGATTTTTGTTGAGTTTGTTATTTGACTAATTGTTGTTTGACCAAGTTACGAACTAAAACTAAATGTAAATTTATTAATTTGCTTTAAGTGTCTACTATTAACATGTTTTTAAATTTAAACGCCAACTAAATTAAACGGCATAACTAACGACGCTGCACTAAACAAATTCGAAACAAATGCAAACAAAACAAAATAAAAAAGTTTAACACAAAGAATCTCGTTGGGCCAAATACAAATACAACTACACAAAATACAAAAAAAAATACATTTTCTAACAAAAGGCAGAGACAGAGAGCGCCAACAAAGAGCAAAATTTTTGTAGTCATTGTCGTTGTTGTTGTTGTTGCAGTTGCGGGCAAGCTTAAAGCGCTGCTCACGTCGCTGCTGGCGTCGCAGCTGCCGCCATTGTTGCGTCTGTTTGTTGTTATTACTGCTGCTGCTGCTGTCGCGTTGGAGGACGCTGGCTTTTTGTTGCTTCTGCTGCTTTTTGCTCGCTCTTTCTGTTGTTTCTGTTGTTGGCGAAGCGTGAATTAAAATAAACTATTTAAATTTATTTGCATCTGTTTAACTGCGGCCTGCATTATACACATACACACACATGCACGCACATTTATGCATATGCATGCGTGTGTGTACGCTCTCTTTCCCTCTCTCTCGTGACTTGCTGTGCCTTGCTTATCGCGCGTCTCCATCGCCATGCACTTTGTTGCTGCTGCTGCTGCCGTCGGCCATAGTTGCAGCCGTATATTTTTTTCTCTCGTTTCTTTTTTATCGCCGCCGCTGCGTGCGTGTAAGCTGACGCGTCGCGCCCCCCCGGCTAACCTCAACGCCGCGAACAGGCCCACAAGTGCGCCGCTGCCAGCCCCTTAGGAACCTGCGGCGGCAGCAACAACAACAACGACACAGCAGAGCAGAGCAAAGCGAGCTTCGGCTCCATGACACCGTAGTGTATGTCTGCGTATGTGTGTGTGTGTGTGTGTTTTGTTCATTGTTTGCTTTTTGTTGTTTTCTGCCCCTCTCTCTTTCTCTCTTGTACGAACGCTCGCTTGCTGCCTGCGCTCTGCCTCTGCCTCTGCCTCTGCTTCTGCTGTTGCTTTTGCTGTTTCGGTTTCTACTCGATTCGTACGAAAAAATTTAGTACAGCGTGTGGTATGGCAAACGAAAGCTATGAGTTTTCAGTGTATCTTGTTGTTTTTTTCCTTCATTTTTTTTTTGTTTTTTACTTAGTTGTCTGCCCAACTTTGCGAGCGTGTGTGTGTGTGTGTGTGTGTAATTACGTGCCTTGCCTTCACGTCAGACATGCAACACGGCACGCAGGTAGAAGGAGACGAATAGGAAGACAAAGAAGAGCGACCCAGGCCAAGAAGTCACACACGCACACACACACAGAGACAGACAGACAGACTGACAGACAGATCCTAAGCATTAGCCAGCAGCGCCGACTTCTTCGCTGCCTCGGCGGCGGCGCAGGCGTTGCAGTCATGGTGAACGCATCATCTGACCAGCCAGAGGCCCAGGTTGAGCTTCTGCAGCTTGGGCAGCTTCATGATGATGTCGATGCCCTTCGAGCTGAGCTGTGTGCACCCATACAGATCGATCGTCTTCAGATTGGAGAGATCCTCGGCCAGCGTCTGCAGACCCTTGTCGGTGATGCGGCTGCACTGGCCAATGTTGAGGTTCTCCAGTTCGTGCAGCGACTTGGCTATCTTGAGCATGCCCTGATCCGTGATCTGGCACTGGTTGAGGCTGAGCGAGCGCAGCCGGTAGAGACCCTGGGCGATGTGGGTGAGCGCCTGGTCGCTGATCTTGTCGCAGAAGCTGACGTCGAGGGAGTTGATGCCGCTGCCGCCCTCCGTTAGGTAGGCCATGCCGATGTCGGAGATGTTGTCGCAGCTGCGCAGATTCAGCTGCTCCAGCTTGGGCATGCGCGCCAGATGCTTCAGTCCGCTGTCCGTCACCGAAACGCAAAAGCTCAGATTTATGGACTTTAGTGAGGTCAGACCCTGTGCTATGTGTCCCAGCGCCTCGTCGCTCAGCCGCTGGCAGTCCTGCAACCCGAGATACTCCAGCTGCAGATTGCCCTCGGCGGTGTCCCGACTGAAGCCGGACAGGTGGCCGATCCCCTGGTCGCTGATGTGCCAGCAGGAGCGCAGATTGAGGTGGCGCAGCTTCTTGAGACCCCACGCGATCAGCAGGAGACCCGTGTTCGTGATGTTGCAGCAGCCGCCCAGCTCGAGGGTCTCCAGGTTCTTCAGGTGCTGCGCGATCCGGCCGAGGCTGGTGTCCGTGATCTGTTTGCAGAGCGACAGGTCGAGCGTCTTCAGATTGGGCAGATCCACGCTGAACGCGTGGCCCAGATTCATGTCGGCCACGTTGAAGCAGCCGCTGAGATTCAGCGAGGTCAGCGCCGGCACGCCGAGCACCAGATCCTTGAGCGAGCGGCGCAGCGACAGGATCTGCACCTTCTTGATGCCGCGACGCACCAAACAGTTGAACAGACTGGGACTGGAGCGCTTCAAATGCAGCTTCGCCTCGACGCCCTTCCACACGCTCTTCGCGTACGCGGCGTCCCGCCAGGCGGTGCACACCTGTGCCGCCCGGCCCAGATCCCGCACCGGCAGGTGCTCAAAGATCTGCTCGAGCAGCTCCGGGAACAGATTACTGATGTGGGTGCCCTCCACGGGCGGCGGACTCTCCGGCGAGGCGGCTCTGTGCTGATGATGGTGGTGATGGTGATGATGGTGCTGGGCGTGTGCCGCGGCCGCGGCTGCTGCTGCCGCTGCTGCGGCCGCTGCGGCGGCGGCGTGTTGCAAGTAGAGCGCAGGTGGCAGCGTCTGCAGCTGCGGCCGATGATGGAGGGCGTAGGGCGTGAAGCGCAGCAGGTGGTGGGCGTTGCGTGTCGTCAGCCCGGGCAGCTCAGTCTGTTGATACAGTTCGTCCATGTTCCAGGCGGCCGACGAGCCGGCTGGCATGCAACCAGCTGCGGCAGCAGCGCTGCCACCACCGCCGCCACCTCCACCTCCATTGCCTCCGCCGCCGCCGCCGCCGCCGCCGCCTCCATGATAGTTGGTTAGGGCGGCGGCTGTCTGGAGCGAGATTGTGGTCTGATGGTGGAAGGGCAGCAGCTCTGTGTTGGTGGCCATTCTATGTGGCGAGCTTGCAACGAGTTGCGTAGCTCGTTCTTGTTGTTGTTATTTAACTGAACTGACTTGTGTTCACTTTTGAGATACTTTTTTATCTGGCGGATGCACTGTTGGACTAGACTAGGAGCACTACCGAATCACGAATGCGCACTTTGGCCAGATCGAGCTGAGCCAGTGTTTAGTCCCGATTCTTTGCTTCTATATATATCTCTCTCTCTCTCTCTGTATTATTCACTTAACGAACGAACGAAGTTCAAAACTTTGAAGACAAACCGGACCGGAGACGTGTTGAGTTGCGCTGCGACGTCCGAACGGTTCGATGGCGAGTAACAGAATGAGCCGCAGAGCGACAAGGCAACTGAATAAATGAGCGGCACACGCACACGCACCAACACAAACGCAGCTGCGCTGAGCGCAACAGCAATGGCAGCCTAATTCAGCAATAAGCCAAGCAGGTAGTGGCGCGCTCTCTCTCTCGCTCTCTCTCTTTGCATTGCTCTCACACTTAATGCGTGCTGTGCGCTGAGTCAGCTTTGGCTTGTTTCTGGCTAGATTCTTAGCTTGACTTGTTTATTTCAAATGTATTTTTATAAATAATATTAATTCGAAATGAATATATATTTATATATTTCGTAAATAAAATGTGTGTGTCGGTGCATAACAAAATGCTGTGCACTTTTGTTGAGATATAAATCGTTTGAATAGAAACAAATAGAAAAGTTTTAGCTATAAGCGTAAACACTCGCGTTGAAGACAGCTCGCACAATATGCATAAATTTATGTTTTCAATTAAATTTAAATACTACATAAATTAGTTTTCTACTTATTTTTATCAACTATAAGAAAGCAAAGAAGAAATGTTTGTGTTTTATGCTAAACGTTCGTGGTAATTTATGGTATAGAAAATATACAGAAATTTTTTAAGAAGAAATGTTTTTACTATAAAAATTTGTTTGGTATATAGTAACGTTAAATTAATTTATTAGCATTTATTTAGTATTTATTTTAAATAATATTGGTAAAGAGTTGGTTTCCTTAGATTTTACTTTTAAATTTAGTATTTATTTTAAATAATATTTGTAAAGAGTTTGTTGCTTAAGATTTTTGTTTTAAATTGCTAGTTAAATAATAAGTTTTCTAATGTTTTTATATTTTTTTTCTATATTCTTTCCAGCTTTAATTTTGTTATCGTTTCCTTGTGTTCATGTTTTAAATCAGATTTATGCCAAAAAAAACTCCGACGCATTTGTTGCTGCTGCTGCAATGCATTCCGAGCACGATCATATGAGCAGGTACCTGTATCTTTATATGTGCATATGTATCTGTATCTGTATCTGTGTGTGTGTGTGTATCTGCGATCGTTTCATGTTGGTGCTTGTCGCTACCTGCGACGCAGCCAACAATCCCGGTTTCCAAGAAAATATTAACGATATCTCCCAAAAACGTTGCCGCACACACAAACCCAAATGCTCGAGGCTCGAGTTGAAACCCGCTGGGATGCACAAAAGCCGAGCCACAATAGCGGGCGACGCATTGTTATTGATACTAGGAAAGCAATGCACACACACACACACACACACACACACACACGCACACACATGTTGGGTAAAACTCTATGGCCCTTAAAAAAAGGAAAAGGAAAACGCCGACGTCTTAAAAAAATATAATAATAATTGTATAGAAAAATAGGGACCAGGCATCGGGGAAAATTGGGAAAATCTGCGCCGCTACCTGCCGGGAAAACAGACACCCGCACAAAACGGACGGACGGACGGAATGCACCCTCGAGATCGTTTGCCTCGCATCGAACGGTAAAAAGAAAATGCCTACGCTGATTTCTCATGCCCATGACTGGGTTCGAGCCTGAGTCGGAGAAATACGCGTACAGTCCCTGTTATCCTGGCCGAGAACGAGGCGTGCGGCCGAAGTTGCTTTCTTTCCCCTGACTATTTTTTCCAACTTTTTCCATCTCTGGCCTGTCTGTCTGTCTACCTGTCAAACCGGTTCGCAAAAACCAAAAAAGAAAAAAGGGCCGGGGCCAATCTCTAGATGCGGACGCGGACGTGTCAAGGCGTCGCTGGCAACGAGAAATAATCTGTTCGCTGGAACTCGCTCTCCGAAAGAAATTGTATATAGTGCGGCAGATAATAATCGATTGGTTTTTGGCTGCCTCTTTGTGCGTTTCGCACACTATGATCATCATTAGCGCATCCTACCTGCAACAGCAGCAACAGCAACAGCAGCAACATCAGCAGCAGCATCTTTGGCAACACGTAATAGAGACAACATCCACACGACTGGGGAGGGACGCAATGTTCCCCGGCGGGGGATGGGGGGTAGCCCACGCAACAAGTGCAAATTCAGGCGAGCGCGACCCCATTGCCAACGCTCTGCCCAATAACTGGTAACCACAAGATACACATAAATATATGCAGATACATATAAACAAATACCTGTACTTGTACTTGTCACGTATATCATATATACACCCATAATTATATTACTATATATTACGCAGGAGCAACTGAATTGCTTTATTGGCTCTAAAGACTGTTCCTAGTTTATGGTAGGTATTTTTTTTTGTATCTTTGCTGCGTATCTTGTGAATTTACAGATCATCAATTTAACAAAAAATGGGCATAATCTAAGATCTTCAAGTTGGCTGCACTTTAGCTCCTTTAAAACAGATACAGATAAATAAAATAAAAAATCGAATATTAATGTTATCAACTGTAAATGCTAAAAAAACTGACCTCTTTAAGTTTTAATATAAAAATCAAAAAGCAAAAAAAAAAAAAAATAAAAAAAAAATTAATGAGTTTTAATAGTTTTAATATACAAATCAAAATAATATAAAAATAGAAAAACGAATGAGTTTTAATAACTAAACCAAGAAAGCTATCAAAATTCTATAAATGCAGATTGTTAGCTTAATGTTTTAACTTAGCAAACATGGCTTCAATTATTTGAATTTGAATTTTTTTTTGTATTTTATAATAATTGAAAACCCAAAAAAATTAACCAAAAACACAGATTTTTTCAACCAAGAAACGACATCTTGAAATTATTATTATTAGACAAACAAAAAATATATTTCACATCTACATTCCATTTGAAATAATATATACATGCGCATATATATAAATAAATGTTATAAGAGTAAGATTTAGATTTAGATTATTTTTTTTATTTGTTCAGGCAGCAAACAGGGCGCAGATTACCCTTTTATCTGTCTTTATATTTAGATTTAAATTACAAACACAATTGAATTGAAGATATTCCACTTAGATCGGGCAACAGTTAGCAATAATTAATCTACATGCAATCTAGCCCTAATAAACCGTTTTTTTTATTTCACCAAAATAATAGATTAATTGCCAAGATGATCCAGTTTTACATGCATTTAAACAAATTAGACTCACATACTGCGGAATTGTCACTATTCATCAGTCTAATTGATGTACTCGAAATCTGGTTTCAATTTTTGTTATTTGTTAACCCGCATGTGGTGACGAACACGCCCAGGCACATCAGAGACCAGGGTAAGCTGATTTTGATAACAAATTGTGGGACAGCGTCGAACAATGACTGTGACGGATCGTATCTAGATGCGAGATGATGGCCAAGTGAAACTCAATATTCTCTCTTCTCTATTCTCTAGAAGCAGAAGAAAGGGTTTTCGATGCATTTGGGAATAATGAATCAGTAATCAAAAACTTTTTTTAACTAAGGAAATGTCCAAAGTACTTGCTCCTTGGAAATTCTACTTTGCATCTCAATTCTGCACACAGACACCAATTGCTAGATTGGGACACTTGTCCTGTTTTTTTTTTTTGAGAAATACTGAAAACTGACACCGCATTCAGGCTAAGGAGACAGCACTTGGAGGGCACTCAAGTGCCAAGTTCCGCAGCTCAATGACATTTCAGGCGAAAAAATGCGGCATCTCTGGGGATTGCGGAGATTCTTAAGGATCGATGCACAACTGCCAAAACATTACTGGAAAAACTCCCGCTGTGTGTGGATTGCAATCAGCACTTGAAATCTATGAGGGGAAACTTAGGACCAGAGGCCAAATGTAAATGGGTGTGTAAAAAATTTCCATATTGAGATAGATCTAAATACTAAATAATTTAGGTAAAGTTAAACCAGAAAAAAAGCTCTAATATGATAAAAAAGATTACAAATTCTAGAAAAATATATATTAAAGAAAATAATTCAATTAAAGAAAAATATGTATATTTAAATTGCTTTACTTGTTGGAAACATTTCCCGAGGTTTAATAATTAATTTAATAGACATGATTTTTCCACATATATGTAAAATGTTCCTTTATTGTTTATGTAATTTAAATGCTATATGTATATATATATATATTTAATATTATGTACGTTAAGTAGATGTGTCAGTTTTTTGTCGTTTTTGTTTTTTGAAAAATTTCGTTTACATATGGCATACTATGCACTAAAAATTAATATTGATTTTAGCTTTAAATCTTAAAATTCGTTTACGCTATGACTTTAAAATACTCGTATGTACGTAGTTAATAACTAGATGCTAATTATTAAAACCCAAGAACCCAACTAGGCTTCATTTATGCTACGGAAGGGTAGCTAGTGGGCTTACAATAATATGGCAGGGGGGCATAAATATGTGTGTTGTGTTGTTTAGTGTAGTGTATCTGATTCTATATGTATGTACATGCATGAGCACCTCAACGATCTAGGGATAATAGGGGCGCTAGCAAGGAAGTGGTTTGTGTATATATGCTAAAGCATTCTTTTGATTTTTAATTTTTTATTTGATACATGCGCGTTTCTATGTGCTATATGCATTATATTATTAATATTTGTATTATTATTATGTAGTATATTGTGTATGCACAGTATTCCTATTTTCATTTTCATAACTGCTTCGTTGAATTTAGTCCGAATGGATTATTAATCAATTTGTTTCTATATTTTTTTGTGTTAAGAATCCAAGCACGATCCAAAAATGTTTAAAGAAGTGTGCGACCTCTTCGGCTGGCCGAAGTTGGGCGTTTCACTGGTATTTCTATGTTTTGATGATGATATATTTTGCATTTCTAATGTCGTACGTGCCTAAGTTCTAAATTATGCTAGGTTTCTTCTTAAAACACCCAAAAATTTCGTGTGTGTGCGGTTTCTCGTTGCTTGAAAAAGTTAAAAAAAAAAACAAAATAAAAAAGATTAGTTTATAAAAAAACAACTAAAAACAAATGAAAATTATATTATTAAAATACTATAATGGGGTTATATATATCACAGGTACATTTTAGACTTTTTTCAAATGCAAGCTTTTAAAAATGTATGTACGTTATGGAGAGCCCCCACACAGGAACAGGGTACAGGCAGGGGGTCTACAGAAGTTAAAGATCGGACAAGTGCCGTTGGCTGTGTGGGGAACATGAAATTGGCTTCGATGGCACCGAAGTATTGGCTTTAGCTATTTATGTATATGCTGCCTATAAAGTAGAAGTATTATAATAATAGTTTAAGTTTTACTAAGCACTAGGTCAAGTCGTTATTTATGAAGTATTACTGTGTATGTAATTTTTTTTAGTTTTCAGTTTTATAGAAAAGCACTAACCATTAAACATTGCAACTGCCGTTTTCAATTGTTTTTGTTCTCAACCTAAATTCAACTTCTTTTTTGTTTTCTCTTTCTATATAGTATGTAAATGCAAATTCAGGGAACATAGTTAATAAATGCTCGATTGTGATCGTAGATATGAAAGTGTTTGTGTGTGTGAGTACTTGTTACTAATGTTATTCCAAGCCTATGACTAGGGACCAGCCAACTGTCTGTATACATATATATCGTAACTAACTAGTTCTGGGTTTATCAAAATTGTGTTTTTCATATATGGCCTGACTTTTGTTTTGTTTTTTTTTTGAGTACGTATTTCATGTTTAGCAGTGTTTTTTTTTTGGAAGCATATCATACAGCATTCACTTCTTAAGTACATTGTTTTTCTTTTGTTGGGATCTCTCTCTGTGCAGGTTTCTATTGAGTTCTATTTAGTTTTCGCGTAATATCTAAAATTCGTAATTGCTAAAAGAGCCCACACAAAGATGCCCAAAATTAGTTAAGATCATTGATTGTATAGTTGTAGGTTTTAGTTCTTGTTCTTCGTCGTGTGTACGTATTCGGGTTTCGTAGGATTAACCGTATTTATGCAAGTTGGGGGCGTGCCGCACAGTCCTAGTCCTTATATAAAATGCTATATAGTATCGTGTGCTAAGTTCGATATGAATGAAATGTTGCGACTAGATGCTATTTTTTAAAACTACCATTTTGAAATACGCTGGCAACCAGTTTAAGTATTTTTAGCAGTCATTTGGCGCGGAGCCGGTCCCATGGGATCGCCCGCCTCGGCATAGAGGCAAGAGCCCTCGCTGCAGGAGCAGGTGTCGCCCTCGCGGGAGCTGTTGCAGCAGTCGCTCGTGTAGTTGCGCTGATGCAGCTCATAGCCCGGCAACATGTTCTCGTTCTCGCTCTCCGCGCAGGAGTTCTGCTGTTGTTGCTGCTGGGCGAGATGTGCAGCTGGGCGACGCTGTCCGGAGCGCTTGCTGCTGCTGTGCTCAGCGCTGCTGTCCGAATGCAGCTGCTGCTGCTGCTGTTGATGCTGATGTCGCTTGCTGTGGCCATGGGAGGCGCGCGAGTTGTCCGAGCACTCGGAGGAGCATTGGTAGATCTGGTGACTGGATGCAGTGGGCTGCATCTGGCTGCCGTGGGCATGCACCGGCTGGTACCAGCCCTCCGCTGTCGGCGGCAGCGGCGGTGGCTGCATGGGCGAGGCCAGCGCATCGCAGCTGTTGCAGGCTCGGTTGTTGTTGCCGCAGCGCGTCGCGTTCAGGCCCGCCTGGTACTCGCTGACAGCGTGCCGCTGTGTGGGATAGTGGATATGTATGTTGCGGGAGGCCAGTTCGGCGCCGACGCCGCCGCCGCCGCCAGTGGTTGCAAAATAGGGCGGCAATGGCGGCGGATGCTGGCTGGTGGGCGTGATCTGGTAGCGATTCTGTGTGCCGCCAACAGCACTTAGCGGATTGCTATACAGATTCTCCTGGGGACAGCCGACGGCGCACTGCGGCGCAACGCCCCAGGCAGAGAAACCGCCCGAGGAGCTGCTGTGTATGGAGGCATTCAAAATGCTGCAAGAGAAGCAGACAGGATGGATTGTTACTGGGATGTTTTTTTGTGGCTTCAGCTGTGCAGCTCACCTCTGATTGGTGGAGATGCCCGAGCCGGCGCTTTTAGAGCTCTTGCGCGAGGATTCCGGCGAGCCCTGCGCATAGCCGTAGTTGGAGGACAGCGGCGGCGGGTGCTCCGGTGGCGGTGGCAAAAACTCCGACCAATTAATCGTTTCCGTGGGATATTGCAAATAGTTGGACTTATTGCTAGCAGCGGCTGCCGCAGCAGCAGCAGCAGCAGAAGCTGCCGCGCCCTGTGCCGTAAATGCATCCGAGTAGGGTGAATGTGTGCCCGAATCCTTGTCAGCGCTCAGCGAAGTGGCCTTGGTGCAGGTCTCGCTCGAAGAGGTGCCAATTATCATGGTCGTGGCATAGGGCGTTGGATTGTCGGGACTCTAAGGGAGATCAAACAGATTAGCGGGCGTGTTTTTTGTGTGCTTAACTCGAATCTCGAACTCGAACCTTGCGACAGTTGTAGAACGTGGTCAGGTTGCGTGTGTCCACCTCGGCGTAGTCGGTGCCGCCATCGGAGTTATTGTAGTTGGACTGGCTGCTGTTCACGTGGGAGAGCAGCTTCGATTCACTCAGACCCGAGTCCTTGTCCGTGTCCGTTGTGCGCCAGCCGCGATCAATCCACAGACTCTCCTTGCTGTTGATGTTCAGTGCGGTTATCTCATTGGCGCTCACCACTGGAGAATAGAAAAAGGTTTGTTAAATTAAAGTTAAGTGCAAATTGCGGTCTTCGCTTACCGCTCAGATGGCCCAGCTCCTTGGTCATCTGATGACGTCGCTTGAAGTAAACCATCGCTGTTGCTGTGCAGATGACCAAAACCAAGAGGATTATGATGATGAGCACCATCAGCCAAGTGCCATGCAGAAAGTCTGTTGTCTTTCGATGCGTTGTGGGATTGGCATTGTTCGGTTCCGTGTTGACCATGCCATTGGTGTGGTAGGTGAAATCGTTGCCGGACTCATGACGGCCATCGTGAGTGCCGCTGGGATGTGCTCGCGGCGGATGCACATGATATGTGGGATCCATATAAAGAGATTTCTAAAGAAAACAAACAACAATTAGCAGGAGTAGCACAATTATATACACCGTCCGTCCACACTTACGGGCTTGGAGTAGGGTCCATCGCCGGCCTTGGTGAAGGCATTTAGGCGCACGCTATAAACCGCTGTTGTGGTCAGGTTGTTGAGCAGCACAGATGTTGTGGTCGCATTCAGCGTCATATTGGCCAACACTTTCATGGTGTTCCCGGCGCTCACCTCAATCTTGTAGCCATACAGATTGCCATTGTGATGCTGTGCCGGCGGCGGCGTCCAGCGCACCCAACCAGCGGTCAAATTGTACATGCCAATTTGTATATTATCCGGTGGTGCGGAGGGCACTAAAGAAATCGGAGGTTAATAAGAGACACTACTTTATTTTCGAGTGTAGTGCATACCATCCTCGTAGGTTGTGACCAATTTGGAGTTGCTGGGCTGGCCTTCGATGGTTTCGTAGAAGGGCGTCAAGAAGAACTCGTATTTCGTATATTTGCGCAAATTGGCAATCACATGAGACTCTGCGGAGGCATCCGTCACTGTGACCACATTATATTGTGTTGAGTGGGAGCTGGCATCCCGATAACGTATGTGCAGACCCTGAGCAGAGAAAGAAAGAGAAATCGTCGAAATTCTGTTTTTCTTATAAATAAGAATGAACTCACCTCAACAAATTTCTCGTTGGCGCTCACATGGAGCATCCAGTCCAAGCGCACGGCGCTGGCATTCACAGCCGAGGCATCTATCAGCTCCACGACCTGTGCACAAGTCACATTCAGTATGCGATAAAATGAGTCATGAATATATATTTCGCTTACCTTGCTTGTTAGCAGCGTGCGCGCCGCCGAGAGCTCATTGGAAGGCGCCACATCAAAATCCTCGCCGAGGGTCTTGATGGCATTCGACAGGCCCGAGGGCACGGAAACGCCCTGCGAATTTTCCGCACGCACCAGAAACACATACGACGTGGCGGATGTCAGATCTGAGATCTGTTGGAAGTAGGTATAAGATTAGAAGTGTGTGGAAATCGATCTTATAGGTAGCTATTACTTACCGTTACTTGAGTGTCGGGCACACGATGAGCGGCCACGATCCAACCCGTTTGCAGATCGGGACTGAAGTACTCCACGGCATAACTGGAAAATGTTTAATAATGTTGACATTAGTTGTTTGTTTATTTTAATTGAGCATTATTTTTGCTTACCCAATTATAGGTCCTACGGCACCTGGTTTCTCTTGGCTCTTGGCCCAGCGCAGTGAGATGCTGGTGCGTGTCACATTGATCACCTTGGGCGTGCCAGGTGGTGCCGGATACGTGCTGGGATCCGCCACACGATGAAGCGTTGCAGAGCTGCTTTTGTCCACCTGTTTGAAAGCGAAAGCGATTTTAGAGTGTGCATTTCAAATGTGGCTGCAATCAGCTGATGACTTACCACCAAGGCAGCTGACCAAGAGGATTCGCCACGTTCCGAGGAGGCAGTGCACGTGTAAATACCAGAATCGCTCGCTTGCAGATCTGTGAATGTGTTGGATTTATAATACATAATTATAGAAGATTTTAAAAAGAGTCTTACCATCCACTCGGAGGGAGCTGCCTTGGACAATGCTGTGGCGATTGCTGGTCTGCACCGCGTAGCCATCGTGGAACCACTTCACACGCGGCGTCGGATTGCCTGTGGCACGACAGGGCATCGTGGCCACCGAGCCCTTGGGCAGTGTTTGGTTTGTGGGTCCAATTTGGATGATGGGCGGCGGGCGTTCATCCACCGTGCTGACCTGCAGATAGATGCGCACTGTGGAGGAGTCGACCACGCTGAAAGCGGAGCACACATAGAAGCCCTCGTCATCCGGCTGCACATCGTTGATCTGCAGCGTGCCCTCGCCGGAGACATGTTGACGTCCATGCGAGCTATTTGGAAACATGAGCGTGGAGACGCCCTCCTTGGACCAGAAGACAGAGGGCGGCGGATTCCCAGTGGCCACACAAGGCAGCTGCACTTGGCCATTGACACCGACTTTCTTGTTGGTTGGCTTCTTGGAGAAGGACGGCGGCGCTGTGTAGTTAAGAGAAAGCATGATTAGTTGGGTGATTAGGGGGAAGCCTCCAACTGATCAGCTTACCGTGCACGGTGAGGGTGGCTCTGGCGCTGATCTGACCCACATTGTTGTGCGCCTCGCAGACGTAGGTGCCCTCATCGTTGGGCGTTATGTTGCTCAGCTCGAGGCTCTTCTCGTCGTGCAGGATGCGCGCACGTGAGACCGGAATGTTGCCCTCCTCCTTCTTCCAGAGCACCTTTGGCGGGGGATCTCCGCCCACGGAGCAGTGAAACGTCGCCGTTTGGCCATAGACCATGGTCAAATCCTTGGGCTCCTTCATAAAGAACGGTTTGATCTGCACGATGAGCTTGGCATAGGCGGACTCGCGTGAGCCCAACAGATTCTGGGCAATGCACTTGTAGTTGCCCTCATCGATGGGCTCCACGTTGCTGATCAGCAGATTGCCGCCATCCACAATGCGCACACGGGAGCTGGTGCCGAAAGGCTTCGAGCTGAGGTCATCCAGTGGAACGCCATTCTAAAAGAGAATTAAAGATTTGAATGTGGCACAAGTGCATTGCGTAAGATTTCTTTTTTCGGCTTGCCTTCATCCAGATAATGGTCGGCTCTGGTATGCCTTTGGGCGGCCCACACTCGAGCAGCGCCGTCTCGCCTTTGGCCACGCGCGTGTCTTTGGGCTCCACGCGAAAATCGTCGCGCAGAACTGCAAGAAAAAAAGAATTGGCAACAAGGTGTCAGACATGGTACAAAAACATTTGCGAGTGTGGGTTAACCAGTTGTTGTTGTGGTGGTGGTGCTTACCAGCTATTTGGAGCGAGGCATGCCGACTGACAGCTTTGCCCACGAGATTTTCGGCCACACACCAGTACTTGCCGCCATCCTGCTCCTTCTTGCTCTGCATGGTGCGATAGAAGAAGAGGGCGCCATCCTTGAAAAGCACACGATGCGATTTCTTCTCATTGGTATTGACGGGTTCGCCATCCTATTCAAAGAGAGGGATGCAATTGATTTGATTGTGTGTGGAAAGGCATTTAATATTTAGTTGGACATACCTTGTACCACTCAATGGTGGGCTCCGGCTTGCCCTCCACCTTGCAATTGAGCGTGGCAGGCTCATTTTTCTTGACCACCAGATCCGTGGGATGCTCGATGATGCGTGGCGATTGGTATTGCGCTGTAAATGGGGAAGCGGAAAACGGATTTCGATATTGATACGGAATTGGAATGGAGGCGTGACATTTTACCTTTGGCTACTGGCAGGGCGGCCAGAGCGAGGGCCAATGCGAGCAGCATTAGATGCTGTCGTCGCATATTGTTTATGTTTGATGCTGGATGATGATATCTAGTTATAGTGCTCCAGATGTAGCGATGTCGATGTGGTGGATAGGACTATATATACATATATGCATATATTATTTATGTCGATTTATATTGCGCAGTTGTGAGTGGTGGCAGTCATTTTTTTTGTTTAGGTTTTTAGCATTTGGCTAATGGCACAAATGGAAAATGGCAAAGAATGTGGCAGCTGTTAGTCAATAAATATATAAAGAAGCTCAAATGAATCAAGACACATTTATTATGTATGTACATATATACATATAGATATGTGCTGGGGCAGGTGTGGCCGTGTTTGAAAACAAAGACTACAAACCTCTTTTGGTCACACGTTCTTTTTCTTTTCAATTTGTTGTTGTTGTTTTTATCTTTATGCAGGCATTTCCCCCACAAACGAACGAAAATTATTCGACGCCTGCTCCAGTTAGATTTCCATGCAGGCAGCTCCAAATCGAAGGCGACAATGACGACATATGCATATAGATAGATAAGCACTGCACAGCACTCGACGCACAACACCAATAAAATTATATACACACTTATTTGTGTCTATGCGTTTCCATTAATTCTTCTTTTTTTTTATTTCTGTATTTATCTCTCTTTATGTTTATCTCGCGTCGCCCAACAAGAACGAAGCGCCTACGGCGACGGCGTGTCCCAAAAGTAACAGAAAAAAAAACCGAATTTACAATCCAAATGCAGCAGAGTTCGGATTTTGATGGGTCTTTTTTATTTTTTGTTTTGTGGTTTTTGGTTTTAGAGTTTCTCACACTTTCTTTCAATGATTTCGTATCTTATTTTTATTTTTGTTGTTTTTATTAATCACATAAAAAAATTGGTGAACCCGAAACTAAAGCGATTTTTAGCGTTTGTCGCCCGTTCGTTTTGCTGCTGTGGTTGTTGTTGTTGTTTTTGCCTTTTTGGAGTCTTATGTACATAATTCGTTTGCGTTTTCGGGGTTGTTTCTCTTTCTCAGCCTCATTTCCGCATTTTCCGAATGAAATTTCTTTTTGGTAATTTTACAAGAACAAGAACATGCTCCTGCTGTTCACCGTTCACCGTTCCAACTGCTTGCGGCTGGCTCTTGTTGTTGTATCTATAACAGTGCGTAGCGTACGTACGAATATACACTCACACACACACACATGCACATACACTTCGAATTCAGTAGATACACAGATGTAAAAAAACACATCCGAACATTTACACCCCAAATGCGGGCTTGATTTGTCGTTTTATTCACTTGCCCATTGCTTTTAATTTGTGGGCTGAATTAAGCAGCCGCTACAGCTAAGTTTTTATTCATTTAACTTGAACTATTCTTGGTGTTTAATTTAATTTCCTTGCTTAACGACTATTGGACGTGGGTTGTGTCTGTGGAAAACTGCGGAACAATGTGAATATGAAACGTGTGTGCGAGAGCACCACAAGCAACATATACCAGAAAAAAAAATACCATGCGCACAATATTTAGCAGTCTGGCAGCACTGCATGCGCAAATGCCAAATGTCTGGCCATATTGTATAAAAGCGTTACAAATTTAAATGAATCGTTTGATGTGATTTATTGGCCCGGTCTATTAAAATAGTTGATTCAACACTTTTGCGGTGTCTCTGGCACTGTGACCCGCATATTCAAAATTTTCACATTTTTGGCCCGAGGTAAATCGGCCTTGCTGTCTGTCTGAATGGGCGGGCTGGGGTAATGGGCGTCAGGATCCGGGATTCCGAGGCACACGGCTAATCCGGCATGGGATAATATCCAAGCAGTATCTAAGTGGTACGCTCAAAAAGTCAAATCGTGTTTTCGGCTGCTTGTAGATATTCTCCTTGAGGCTGCAGGATAGCTTCAGCCAGTTCATGTCCTTGATCCGCCGCCGTGTTATCAACGCCAGTCGGATATCCCCCAGCGGATCTGTGCCATCGCCCATCAGGTTCGTGTAGAGCTTGCGGCAGCAATTGGCAAGATTGGCGTGAGTAAAATTCTGGCTGCCTGTTGGCGCATCCCTAACGGGAATCTTACCAAACGCCGGCGGCGGACAGCGGCCTGGAGCAATCCTTTTGATAATATTCCGAGATCGATGCATTTTATTGTTGTTTTAATTTTACTTTGGCCTAGATTCAATTTGGAAAAAGACCCAATATTTTATATTTAAATTTTGTCATTTCCAAACGTGCTCCGGATCTCAATCTTGGCCAACTTCGGCTTGCCCCGGAGCAGGTTACGCGAGCGTATCCCGTTCGAGATGCCCGCCTCACAGGTGGGCACATGGCCGCCAGGTGGACGCGACCCCATTAGCCCGGCGCTCCTGATCTGCTTGGGCTGCAGTCGGAGCTGGGTGACCCGGTCGACGGACATGCTCTTGGGTCGCCTGCTGAGGTAGTCGTGTACGTGGCTGTTGGAGCCGTTGCTGATGTTCAGATTGATCAGGTACTCCTGCAGCTCGGCCTTGAGCTCGGCATTGTCCGCCTCCAGTTGCTTCTTCTGCTGCTTGAGGCAGGCCACATCCACGGAGACGTTGTTCACCCGCCGCCAAAAGGTCTCCATCAGCGGCAAGGCGGCCACCTCCTCCTGCGGGCATTTCAATTCTAGTTTGAGATGGATCCCATTTAGTGGCTGCTGCTTACCTGGAGCGGATCGCTGGCTGCTTCAGCCGACGGCGTTTGCAGCTCGCGCACTTCGATTATTTCCCGGGAGAGCTGCGGCAGCAGAAACAACTTTTCCCGCTGGGTTTCCATTTTGGCGCAGATGCGCGACAGCTGGGACAAGGTTTCGCACTTGGTCAGATGACGCTTGAGTATCTAAAGATGCGATTAGGAGATTCTAGCTTAGATGTTCCTCGGTTATCCGCTCTCTACCCAACCCACCTCGATGGCCTCGTAGCTCGCGACGGACATCTGCTTGAAGAGCGTGCGCTCCTTGTCCAGCTCCTGGTCGACGCAGTTGCGCAGCTCCCGCAGGCGTTCGGTCAGCTGCTGCTTGATGCGCTGCCGCTGCTCCAGCTGGGCCTGCTGCTTGATTTGCTGCTCCTCGGCGAGCAGGCGCAGATTGGCCAGCTGCTCCATCAGATGCTCGATCTCGTTGCCCTGCTGGCTGATCTGCTGGGCGCTCTCCTCGTCGCGCTGTTTGAGATCCACGTACTCCGCGTAGAAGCCCTCGATGTGCTTGCCATAACCAGCCAGCACCGATTGATACTCCTGCCACAACGACTCCAGCTTGGCCTCGCCCCGGCCCGTGATGTGTTCCAGCTTCAGTTGCATCTGCGAATCAGAAAAATTGCATCAATTTTGCAGTCACATCAATTTTGATGCCATTGTTTGCCACTCAAGCGATTATTGCCTCACTGTCAACTGTGGACTGCGGGCTGGCTATAAATGTGGCACGCCCGGATCGGTTTGTCCAGTTGTCCAGTGTTCGAGATGCGGCTATTGGTGTTCCTCCTACTTGGCTGCCTGGGCGTGCAGAGCCTGAAGTGTCGCTCCCAGGATGGCGTCAGCGATGCCGAACTGAAGCGGATCGTGCGCGGTTGCATGCAACGTGGCGGCAACAACAACAACAACAACAATCAGGATCAGGACAATGACAGACGCTACGGCAATGGCAGATACAATTTTGACAACCCCTATGGCCAGGATTACGGCCCAAGTTCCGGCTCTAGACAGCAGCAGCAACAACCATATGGAAATCGCTGGCAGCGCAGCCTGAAACAGGGCGACAACAACAACAACAACAACAACAACAATACGGATTTGGGCGCCTGTGTGGCACAGTGCTTCTTCGAGGAGATGAACATGGTAGGTTAAAATAAGGGAGAAGGGTCTAGTCGACTAGCAGATACCCTGAATCCTGCGATCTGTCTTGATAAACATTTTAACTCGTTTGCATACATACACAAATTCACACACACACACACACACACGAATGTGGTTTCTAGGTTTGCCCCCTCTATAGAAACCTAATCCTTGTTTTCTTCTAAACTAAATCTGTGATCGTTATGAAATTTTTGACACATATTAGGAGCATCGAAATGTATGCAAAAACCAATTTTCAAGTCTGTAGTTATTGATTAGCGGTTTTTATGGTTTTCAGGATATTTTAGGCGATTGGGGGAAGGTATCGAAAATACGAAGATATCGAAATCTGCGTCTAATTAACAAAAACAGAACGCACTAAATTTGTTACCTCTAGCGCTTATAGTCTTCCAGATATAGTAAGAAAACCAAAGTTTGATAACGATTTTTATAGATTTTAATGAAATAAAGTAAGTTTTCGATTACAAATAAACCCCTTCTACGTATGATATTGCTGAACTGAATAAGACAAAGATCAGCTTTCTAGCTTTTGTATTTACGGAGATCGCTGCGTTCATACAGTTGGACAGACGGACATGGTTATATTAACTCAGCTTCTCATCGTGATCAAGAATATATACATTTATGAGGTCGGAGATGTCTTAATCTGCCAGTTACATACATTTGCACAAAATCAATATACCCCATTTTAGCCATTTCAAAGGGTATGAAAATCTGAAATCTGAAATTTTGTTTTCGCAGGTGGATGGCAATGGACAGCCGGATCGCCGCAAGGTCAGCTATCTGCTGACCAAGGAGCTGCGCGATCGCGAGCTGCGCAACTTCTACATGGACACGGTGCAGCAATGCTTTCGCTATCTGGAGAATTCCCGCTACAACAACAACAACAGCAACAACAATAAATGCAGCAATTCCCGTGAACTGATCAAATGCATGTCGGAATACGCGAAAGCGCAGTGCGATGATTGGGAGGAGTTTGGCAATGTGTTGTTCAATTAAATGGGAGGAGGAGGAGAAGGAAGAACTACCTACCCCACTCTTTAGATCCTCGACACGATCCAGGAAACGCTCGTGATTGTCCTTGACCTCGCGATCCGAGATCTCCTCTAGCTGATAGAAAACGCACTCGAGCTGCTTCTGTTTCTCCGCACGCATATTCCGAAACTCGGTCGAGTCCAGTTTCCATTCCCGGAGCACCGCCTGCTTATCGTCCTCGTAGATGCGCCTGAAGAACTCAATGCGACTGCGATGAATGCCTGGTTTAAAGGGGTTTTTTTGTTTTGATAATCAAATGTTCTTTAAAATTAAATAAATATATGGTTCACCTATGATCCGATCTATGTTCTCCATGTGCGACTGCTGCAGATTGGCGTACATATCCTCCGTGGAATTGATATCGCCGATCAGACGCTGTATGACCTGATCCTTGCGCTTCAGCGCCTCCTTGAAGAACAGCTCCACATCGATAATTTCGTGCCGCAGTTCCTGGATCTTCACCTGGCGCAATATGGAGCGCCATTCCTGATTGATTTTGGCCATGTTCAAACGACAAAAGGCATCCTCACGCTTCAGTTTGTTCTGTCAATAATTGAACTTAGACTGGAGTAGAGTTAAGTTATTTCTAGGGTATCTCAGTGTCTATACCTTCATGTAGAGCGCAATTAGCTGCATTTTGCGCCGTCTCGTTTCCTCCTCGATGTCCGCCCGCATTTGCAAATATCGGGCCCGCTCCTCCTCGGACATTTTGGCCAGCTTGTTGCCTTTGCCCTTACCCTTTTTGCCCATCTTGAAGTGTTTCAATTGATTGATGCTCCTTTAAGCCGCTTAACAAATTTCAAAGGCCGGTTGTCGACTAATTAACCGAATAAAAAAAACAAAATGGGAAAAATTGAAAAAAAAAAAATACAAATAAGCTAACAAAGCACAAACCGGGCTGGCAGCTGCCATGACGACCCAGCCCCACCCCCAACCCGTTGCCAGGGGGATTGTCATAATAATAATAATACCCCGCGATTCAAGCGTGCATTAAATTAAAGCCCATTAAAGCTCAACAATTGATTTGGGTTATGACCGGGTCTAAACGTTGCCATATAAATGAGCGACCTCGGCCCGGCCAAAAGATAGTTCTCGGCATGCTGAAAGCGATATTTGTGGTTGCCATTGCGCTGCAGCTGGCGGTGAGTCAATTTACATATATATACATTTATATATTCCACTCTGTATATGCTGCCCGACAGGATCGGCCAACGGTTGGCATACGCGTCCACTGCCGGCACATGGAACGCATCCATGAGGATCATATTCATTACTGCTGCCAGCATCCGGATGGTCATAACGATGTCACCGAGCTGTGCGCCCAGAAGACCAACTTTAAGCTGCCCTCCAAGGATGAGGAGGCCATGGAGGATATCACCGTGGATCAGGTCATGTCCGGCAACTGTTGGGCCAAGTGCGTCTTCGATCATCTGAAGTTTATGGCCAACGACACCCTCGATATGCAGGCCGTGCGCACCTACTACAAATCGGTGCACAAACTGGATCCCGAATACGAGACCGAAATGTTGGCTGCCTTCGACAAATGCCACTCGAAATGTGAATACCTCTCTAACTTGATCTGATCTGTAATCTAATACTGGGTATGCTTACAGCTGAGGAGGCCACTGCGGAGTTCCTGTCGCTGCCCATTGTGCGCGCCTTCAGCACCTCCAAGTTCTGCAAGCCAATGCCCAGCATTATACTATCCTGTGTGATCAAGAACTTCTTCCACAACTGTCCCAAAAGTCGCTGGTCCAACACAACGGAGTGCACGGAAACTCTGGCCTTCTCCAAGAAGTGCAAGGATGTGCTAACCACTATGTAAATCAGTCCAATAATCTGTATATTTTTACCAAAAATTTTCAGAAAAAAAATATTTTCATAAATGCAAGTACTTGAAATGTAGAATCAATTTAGGGGCCAAATCATGATCAAAATGCCATCAAACGTGAAAATCGGTTTAGTTTTGACAAAGTTATGGGAGTTTGAAACATGGGAGCTATGGATTCGAGCACTTTACATGTCAAATTTTTTGTCAATTTTGGCATGATTTTTAACCAAAAATTTGACCACCTCAAAATCGGTTTTAAAGTTGTTTTTTATGCTAATTATGACAAATACAATTAAATAAAAATACAAACTCGCAATTCTAAATTTTGAAAAAAATTTTTTTTTGAAAATACACAAGGGGGGACCACATGATTTTTTACCAAAAATTTTCAGAAAAAATTTATTTTCGAAAATGCAAATATTTTTAATGTATAATCAATTTTGGGGCCAAATCATGATCAAAATGCCATCAAACGTGAAAATCGGTTAATTTTTTACAAAGTTATGGGATTTTTAAATATGGGAGCTATTGATCCGAGCAC